>JAODAL010054817.1:0-24379 GCA_025379985.1 Phyllomedusa bahiana | reverse complement strand
ATAATCTACCTTGATCTGGGACTCCATGCAAGATGTTACCCCGTGGGGTCAAAATGATCACAAGAACGGTGATCAAATATCTTAGAGCCACACGGAGGGACCTAGTGAATGACCTGCAGAGAGCTGGCTGGGACCAACGTAACAAAGGCTACCATCAGTAACATACTATGCCGCAAGGGACTCAGATCCTGCAGTGTCAGATGTGTCCCCTTGCTTAAGCCAGTACATATCCGGGCCCGTCTGAAGTTTGCAAAGAGACATTTGGATGATCAGAAGAGAAATGGTAAAATGTCAAAATGGTCAAATGAAAACCAAAGAAAGAACTGTTTGGTAGAAAACACAACCGTCATGTTTGGAGGAGAGGGGAAAGCTGAGTTGGATCCAAAGAACAACATCCCTACTGTGAAGCATGGGGTGGCAACATCATGCTTTGGGGCTGTTTCTCTTGCAAGGGACAGGACGACGATCCATGGTACAGAAAGAAATAAAAGGGGCCATGATCGTGAGATTTTGAGTGCAAAACCTCCTCCATCAGCAAGGGCATTGAGAAGATGAACCATGGCTGGGTTTTTCACCCATGACAAATAACCCCAAACACACTGCCAGGGCAAAAAAGGGAGTGGCTTCCTAAGAAGCATTTAAAGGTCCTGGAGTGGCCTAGCCAGTCTCCAGATCTCAACCCCATAGAAAACCTTGGAGGGATTGAAAGCCCCATGTTGCCCAGCGACAGCCCAAAAACATCACTGCTCTAGGGGAAGATCTGCATGGAGGAATGGGCCAACATACCAGCAACAGTGTGTGCCAACCTTGTGAAGACTTACAGAAAACGTTTGACCTCTGTCATTACCAACAAAGGATATATAACAAAGTATTGAGCCGAACTTTTGTTATTGACCAAATACTTATTTTCCACCATAATATGCAAATATATTCTTTCCAAATCAGACAATGTGATTTTTGGGATTTGTTTTCTCGTTTTTCCTCTCATAGTTGAGGTCGACCTATGATGTCAATTACAGGCCTCTCTCATCTTTTTAAGTTGGACAACTTGCACAATTCGTTGCTGACTAAATACTTTTCCCCCCTACTGTATATACATACATACACACGTATACAGTATCTCACAAAAGTGAGTACACCCCTCACATTTTTGTAAACATTGTATTATATCTTTTCTTGGGACAGCACGGAGATATGACACTTTAATGCAATGTAAAATAGTCAATATACACTGTGTGCAGAATTATTAGGCAAAAGAGTATTTTGATCACATCATCCTTTTTATACATGTTGACCTACTCCAAGCTGTATAGGCTTGAAAGCCAACTACCAATTAAGTAAATCAGGTAAATGTGCATTCTGTAATGGGGGAGGGGTTTTGTCTAATGACATCAACACCCTATTTTAAGTGTGCTTAATTTATTAGGCAACTTCCTTTCCTTTGGGAAAATGGTCAGAAGAGAGATTTTAAAAAGACTCTGAAAAGCAGGAAAATTGTGAATGTCTTGCAGAGGGATACAGCAGTCTTTTATTTTATAAACTTTTGAAGCGTGTTCAGAAACAATCAAGTGTTTCATGGCGAATAGCCAACAGGTTGCAAAAAAAGCGATGTTGATAAAAAAAAATGGGGCAAATTAATGCCATGAATTGAGGAAAATCAAGCGTGAAGCTGCTAAGATGCTATTAGCCACCAGTTTTGCCATATTTCAGAGCTGCAATGTTACTGGAGTATCAAAAAGCAAAAGGTATGCGATACTCAGGGACAAGACTGACCAAGAAATATCTTAAGACTGATTTTTTCTAAGGTTTTATGGACTGATGAAATGAGAGTGACTCTTGATGGGCCTGATGGATGGGCCCGAAGATGGATCAGTAAAGGGCAGAGAGCTCCACTCCAACTCAGACGCCAGCAAGGTGGAGGTGGGGTCCTCGTATTGGCTGGTATCATCAAAGATGAACTTGTGGGACCTTTTCGGGTTGAGGATGGAGTGGAGCTCAACTCCCAGACCTACTGCCAGTTTCTGGAAGACACCTTCTTCAAGCAGTGGTATGGTTCAAGAAAAACATGATTTTCATGCAGGACAATGCTCCAGCACATGCATCCAAATACTCCACAGCGTGGCTGGCCAGTTAAGGTCTAAAAGAAGAAAAAATAATGACATTGCCCCCTTGCTCACCTGATCTGAACCCCATAGAGATCCTGTGGTCCCTCAGAAAATGTGAGATCTACAGGGAGGGAAAACAGTCCACCTCTCTGAACAGTGTCTGGGAGGCTGTGGTGGCTGCTGCACGCAATGTTGATCGTAAACAGATCAAGCAACCAACAGAATCTGTAGATGGAAGGCTTTTGAGTGTCATCGTAAAGAAAGGGGGCTGTATTGGTCACTGATTTGTTTTTGGTTTTGTTTTTGAATATCAGAAATGTTTATTTCTAAATTGTCTGTTGTTATATTAGTTTATCTGGTGAAAAGAAACAAGTGAGATGGGGATATATTTGGTTTTTATTAAGTTGCCTAATAATTCTGCACAGTAATAGTTACCTGCACAAATAAAATATCCTCCTAAGATAGCCAAATCTAAAAAAAAACTCACTCCAACTTCCAAAAATATTAAGTTTTGATATTTATTAGTCTTTTGGGTTGATTGAGAACACAGTTGATGTTCAATAATAAAAAGAATCCTCTCAAATACAACTTGCCTAATAATTCTGCATATACTGTAAAGTCTGTATAACAGTGTGAATTTAGTGTACCCTTAAAATAACTCAACACATAGTCATCAATGTCTAAACTACTTGCAACAAAAGTGAATAAATCCCTAAGTGAAAATGGACAAATTATTTTATGTGACCACCATTATTTTTCAGCACTGCCAGCAGCACTCATGCAGCCCCAAACCATGACACTCTCACCACCATGTTTGCCTGTGTCAAAACATGCTTGTCTTTGTACTCCTCAGCTAGTTGCCGCCACACACTCTTGACACCATCTGATCCAATAAGTTTATTTTAGTCTCATCAGACTACAGGATATAGTTCCAGTAATCCATGTTTGCAGGCTTTTTTGAGCATCATCTTTAGCAGATGCTTCTTTCTGGGATGACAGCCATGCAGACAAATTTGATGCAGGGTAAGCTCTGCAGCAATGCTGGCAGCATTCATACATCTATTTTGAAAAAACCATTCTTTAGACAAATGCGTGAAGCCTGTCACTCTCTTAACTTCTTTCGCCCAGGGTTAGGAACTGTTCTGCGTGGAACCTGTCTTGTTAAACCACTGTATGGTCTTTGCCACTGTGTTGCAGCTCAGTTTCAGGAGGTTGGCAATCTTCTTATATCTTATGTAGAGCAACAATTTTTTTTCAAATCCTCAGAGAGTTCTTTGCCATGAGGTGCCATGTTGAACTTCCAGTGACCAGTATGAGAGAATGTGAGAGCGATAACACCAAATTCATACCTAAGACCTTGTAACACTAACAAGTCACATGACACAGTGGAGGGAAAATGTCAAATTGGGCACATTTTTCATTTATAGGGGTTACCACTTTTGGGTTTCCATGTTTAGACAATGTTCTGTGTGTTGAGTTATTTTGAGAGTACAGCAGATTTACAATATTATACAAGCTGTACACTGACTACTTTACATTGTATCAAAGTGTCATATCTTCAGTGTTGTCCCACAAAGATTGCATAGCGATTGCAGTATTCGAGCTACAAAATAGTTAACGCCAAAAATAATAATATCCTATTACCATAAAAGTGCATTTGCAAAGTCTATTTACAACTCAATGCAGAAGGGCCAACTTTATGGGTGTGTGATGGTGCACAGGACTGTCTACAACTGATCAGCAGTAGCATTAAGAAAGCTGCAGAGACAACAGATCATCTGGGAAGTGCTTTGTGATAGTCACTTTCTCTGACAGCCCATGTGCTTCCTGTGTGCTGCTGTCAATTTGTATTCCTGTGCTCTAGTCTTTGCTGCTCTGCTTCTTCTTGTCCCATTTTCCATATCCACTCACTTAGTCTACACAGTCAGTGCCCCAGTTGAAACATCCCTGGCTTATCCTCCCTTTGCATGGTGATGTAACAGTGACATCAATACCCTCTGCAGGACAACCCTCACTGACCCACCATCAATAAGCAGAGCTGAGAAAAAGACTGGAGCCAGCATCACAGTTCTGAAGAATGGCTGCAGCTTGCAAATATATACACACATACATTGTAATTATATACATATCATTCAGACATAACATTAAAACCACCTACCTTAAAATTTATATGTACACACACACACTTACATAAAGAAATATATCTAGATACAAATATATATATATATATATATATATATATATATATCACATAATACATATTTTATAATACTTAAAAACAAATGACACCAGCGCTAACTCTTCTATATATCTCCCAACTCAATATAGCAATTATCCAGAAAATATAATAGCTCAACAATCACTGTTGATTAAAGCAAAAGTAAACACCTGATCCAATAGTGGTTAATCCACAATCAGCTCTTCTATCCCAATCAACTCCGTATCTCACAACTAAAGGTCATATTAAAATACACATAAAAGCACCAAGATTACAAGAACACTTGTAACATACCTAAAAGCTCATTCCGTAAACTGCATCCGATAGTACGATATCCACAGCGATCCACTTCACTGACAAAGTAAGGGACGTTCGTGTTTGAATTAGCCAATGCTCCAGCCGGCAGCGCTCAGGTCTCCAACACATAAAAACTAGCTGGCAGGATAAGGTGATGTCACCTAGACTACAGAGGCCAGTCCAATACAAAAATACCAACGCGTTTCGGAAGAACTCACGACTTCCTTCATCAGGGCTGCATACGGAGTTGATTGGGATAGAAGAGCTGATTGTGGATTAACCACTATTGGATCAGGTGTTAACCATTGCTTTAATCAATAGCGATTGTTGAGCTATTCTATTTTCTGGAAAATTGCTATATTGAGTTGGGAGATATAATAGAAGAGTTACGCTGGTGTCATTGTTTTACGATAATTGGTTAATTAAAGTTTAGGAAAGCGGCAGAGTAATTCCTTGACATTTTTTCAGCAGCTCTCTCTTATATTGGCGCTTGTGCTTTAAGGCTTGGTCACACTGAGTTTTCACTCCGTGTTACAAGCTCTTTGTAGATCTGTCTTTGGGACTGACAGAGCGGACCCCAAGACGGATCTAAACAATTAGCAGTGAGATTATCACTGCTGTCTATGACGAACACGCAGCAGCATTCAGATGAGAGATCGCCGCTGCGTGTTTCAAAAGCGCCACTCTGGTCCGTCTTGCAAAGAATGTGTGCCATGAATGACCTAACCTAGAGACTATGACATGCTTTTATGTTAGGAAAGTCAAAAAAGACGGAGCTGTGATTAACATTGGGGCTCATGATATAACAGCATGATTTAGAGAAACTACTGGCTGTGGCTGTTTTACTATTGACCATGGCATCTAAGGAGCTTGATAGATGGAGGATCCTTCATTTGTTCGACCATCATTCCCAACAATATACTCATGGGATGCCTATGGGTTATCATGAGATGGCAGCACTAGAAGAAAATTCCATGCAGGCTGGCATCGAGTCTAAGGCTATGTTCACACAGCTTAACTGCGGGATGTAATTACGCCCCACAATTACGCCGTGTGGACGGGGGAGGGAGCGGGGGGCCGGCACCTCGCCGGCCCATAGACTTGCATTACCAGCGGTGCGTATACGCTGCTGGTAATTCACATGTCACTTATCTCCCCGCCCGGCGGATTCGACGAGCAGGGAGAGGAGACATAATCCACAGTTCTCTATGAGAACAGGGGATTACCGTAATGAATGGGCCATTTTCAGCCCGTAATTTGCGCACTTCAGCGCGTAATTACGGACCGAAATACGGCCCATTTTAAGCCGTGTGAACATAGCCTAAGGCTTGCCCTGAACTGTTATCTTGAAGCAGCTGTTCAAGTGACAGTTAATAAATCTCTAGCTACTAATAACTATCACTTGAATCGCAGAAGAAGAGTGAAGAAATCAGGCGATACCTTTTAGAGGCTAACTGAGTATATTTGATGGTGAGCTTTCGAGAGAACTAGCTCCCTTCTTCAGACATGATGATATACAAGAAATTGAAAATTCACAGGCTTTTTATACACACAAGACATGGACCTTCAAAGGATCTTAGAATTCTTAAACATAACAAAATGCAATATAAGCAAACAAGTCATTTACAACAGGTCAAACAATTAACTATCTGGAAACTTGTGAGGCATGACAGAGGGGTCAGTAAATCTGCCGTCTTATTTCACAGCCATCACGTGTAATTTGTGGCCATCACAGTTCACATATAGTTTGACATAAAACTAGCATGGATATTTAACCCCTTTTGCAGAGTCTGCTCTCCCTCTGCGTCTTAAAGTTTCCCATTAAAACCACAATCTTCAGATCTTCAATACAGTGGTCCTCTCTGGAGAAGTGTTGTGCCACTGGAAGATCAGTTCTACTGTTATTAATAGTGAATCTGTGTGAGTTCATGCGCTGGCTGAGTCTTTGCCCTGTTTCCCCCACATAAAGGCCTGTGGTCGGGCATTGCGCACACATAATCAGATACACCACATTGCTAGACCTGCAGGAAAATGTCCCCCTAATTCTGTGCACCTGCTGGGACTGTGGGACAGGTACATAGCAGATGCATAGACCCTAGATAAAACCTTCAACCTTTGATATAAGAGCACAACCTGCTTCAACCTCTTCCTTTCATGTGCAGATAGATTTATAAGATTGGAAAATCTTCGGATAACAATCGGTGTTCATTTTTTTTACAGAAACGTATTGTATGCTGACAATGAAGATAAGGCAAGTCTACTACAGCTTTATAAGGGATGCTGGCTATGCTGCATTCATTCCACCAGGATTACATTTTTCTAAGATCTGCTTTTTTTAGAAAAACAGTGCCACCCCTACATAAAGGCTGTTTCTGGTTTTGCAGTTCAGCTTCATTCACTTGAATGCTGTAGTAGCAGACACTGCCCATGGGCAAGAGTGGCACTTTTTCTGGGTGAGAAGCAGCAGACCATTTATGTATTCTGAAACTGTTCTTTTGAAGATTTGACCAGTGATGCACAAACAGTTCCCATCAGCTGTGAAATCTGCTCCTCAGTCTCTCAGGATTGCATACTAGAGATAACTTAAGGGGTACAAAGCTAAAAAGAGTTCTTACCCATTTTCCCATATAACGTGGAGATCTGATGGTAACTTAACCCCAAACAAACAACTACTTCTAGTGCATGAAGTGTATCAGGTGAGTCTCTGCAAATGGATTAGGATGTGCAGTAGAGTACAAGCTCAGTGCCAGTTCTAGGTGCTCTCTACACCATGCCCTTTTGAGCATCTTTCCTGAAAACCTTTGACAGCCAAGAAGTAAGGACAGTAATTATGTGTGTGTGTGTGTGTGTGTGTGTGTATATATATATACATATATATATATATATATGTGTGTGTGTGTGTGTGTGTAATCCAGATCAAACACCTAAGGGAAGCTTCATACATGGCCCTTTCACATTGTGATCTATATCCCATAATAAAGTAGATGAATACTTAGTATCTTGATCTATATTAACTAGACAGGTCTTGACTAAGATTCCATAAAACATCTGGGTATCAACAAAGTAAAACAATTATAATCACTAAAAGATTTCACGAATTTCCTTTGCCTGAATCCTAAAATGTCAAAATGTCAATCAGTACACCACTGCAATGAGCATACACAATATATTCTAATTAATAGATGGGGCTGAGGTGTGCAGAAATATATCAGCCAGGTAAGAGGAAATATAAATGGATTTTATGTATGGGAATATTAATGATTGATGGGTAGGGATAATGAATGAGTTGCTGCTTACTTCGGACTGAGGCGATGTAGCTCTGCCTGATGCCTGCTGGTAACCGAGAATCTTCTTTTCAGCTGTTGCTTTCAGAGTGAAATGCATTTACTACTGAAGCAGTGAGAGGGCAAATGTGGGAGGCAGCTATATTCCCCTATGCCATGGATCACAAGCCTTCACATGACTATGCACCTATATAAACCTTATCTTTACCAATGCAGCCCATTGGCTGCTGGAAGGAGGAAGATGCTGGAGTAAATCTTTGGAGGTGTATGAAAGAAGCTATTTGGTGATGAGATCTCAGTATTGTTTCAGCATGGAATTCATTTCTCAAATAGAGCTGTACTTCAACCAGATTTTAGACTGTCCACAAAAAAAAAGTCAGGAATTTTTTCTGCTGTATGTAGTGTCCAGCAAAAAAAAATGAGTTTTTATTTTTTCTTTTTTGAAGTTTGCAAACAAGGGATCTCCAGCCTGCTGCATCAAGTGAAAGATGGGGGCATTAGGAAGAGAGAGAATACATGGATTATTATTATATGATCCGCCAGTCCTCCCTCAATTCAATGTCACTGCTGTACCAGTAGCTGGGACCCTGAGTGGTCTGGTTGTTTTGGCAGAAGGGCAGAGACTCAGGAGGTGCGCTGATGCTATCATAGATACTCAGGAAAGTGCATGGAGAACATCTCAGTCTGTGCTGTTTTGTCCTGGGGACACTGTGGATCCCAGATCTCTATTTCTGTGTCGCCTCTTGTATGAAGCCCATGTATCTAGTGACTCAGACTTATTACCATAGTCAGCTTCTATTTGTACGCAGGGAGCATGCCCACTTCTCTTAGCTCTGGTTATGGGCTCCTACCAAGTATTTGGGTCATAGTATATAATAAGCATAATAAATATACTGCTGCTTCCATTAAAATAGTACTATTTCATTATATTGCTTCTTCTATTATAATAACACTCTTTATTCATAGAGCACCAATACATTCTGTATCACTTTACAATTCACCGTGCACAGATGCAGAAAAAAATCTGACATTTCAGAAGAGCTAAATAACAACTGAGAAAGAGGGGGACATGGCCTGATAACGGATGTGAGCCGTCACATCTCTGTGCACTCCTGTGCTCTATCCTGACTGCCATCCTGTTCCAGCCATTCATTGGTCCGTGGCAGGGATTAACATGACCTGTGAGAAGCAGGAGGCATTAGCTGCGGGAAAGGACAATATGAAGCTGCCACATTTAAGAATATGTCACTTGCAAGAAATGACATATAGCAAATCAGTGAAAGAGTTAAAGTAGCAGAGGACAGAAGCAGCACAGTAGAGGATCAACTGCCAATTATTTCTAAAGAGATCAAAAGCATCACACAGAATATCAATGTTCTCTTTAATAAAGTGGAAGACTTAGAAAATAGATTAAAGAGGTTTTGCCACAAAGTAAAATTGATGTGGGAAGCTTGCAAATTCTATAATAAACATTTTCACCATTCATCATTATTAAAAATTCTGCACCGTTTATGTCTTAGCTGCTCCTTTAGTGATCTTTTGCAGGGGTCCCCAACTCCAGTCCTCAAAGACCACCTACAGGTCATGTTTTCTGGATTCCCTTAGCATTGCCCAGGTGATTTCATTATTCTCAGTGCATTCTGTGTGAGATCCTGAAAACATGACCTGTGGGTGGGTCTTGAGGACTGGAGTTGGGAAACACTGATCTATTGTTTACAGCTCGTCTCCAGGCGATACGGCCAGGGCTATGAGCTTCTCAGTCCCGGTCGCACATGCTCAGGCATCACCTCTCTTCTTAGGCAGCTACTGAGTGTTCAAACCCCAGGTATTACTCCCGTCCTCTGTACTCCTTAGTAATTAGTCAAACAGTGCAAATAAATTTAAAAAAAAGAAACCTCAATGAGGTCTGTGCATTGATTAAGAGAAATAAAATCCACAGGTTTGGTTCCTGCAGGGATTTGAACCGAGGATCCTTGTGCCTAGAGGCAAAAGTTTTACCCCTGAACTACATTGTAGCTACTGACAGTTCTACACATAAACAGACCTTTCTTTGACTAAAGAGAGGAAAGGCCTGGTGATGTTATCCTGCAGGGTCACATGATATGCATTTCAAACAAATCTGTGAGCACGCAGAGCTGAACAGCTGGATGCATTAGGTATGAAATGTGATCATGGCAAAACCCCTTTAAGTTGCAGTAACATTAGGCTGGTGGGAGTACCTAAGAAGGCAAAGGGTCCCAATTCTGCAACCTTTTATGAAACCTGGTGTCAAAACACACTTGGAAAAGATATCTTAACATTCTTTGCAATTAAAAGAGCTCACAGAGTACCGACTCGCCCACAAGAGCGCCACCATGCCCTACCCTGATATAGCTACTGTACTTTGGGGACCGGGATGCCATTTTGAGGACAGCAAGAAATTATGCAGATCTTGCTATTGATGGTCATAAGGTATCTCTTTACCCTGATTTTTCCGGAGAAATTCAAAGACGGAGGACAAAATTCTCAGGTATCAAAAAGAGGCTGAGAGACTTGAATGTTTCCCACTTTATGATGTATGTGTGGTGGCTTTAGTTCTACTCATTTGTTTGACTCGCCTGCTGCGGCTCTCTCCATGCTGGATCTGAATGAGAAGTCTTTAAGATACACTGGTGCACCAAGATGATTGCGGGACTCAGAGGGTGACATCTGGTGATCCGGCTAAGCAAGTTTTGAACACTATTCATGAATTATTTCATTATTACTTACAACTGTTTTTTCCCAGCGGGGCACACAAGGAACTCTTCTCACATATTTTCTGTGCAGTCAGGAGATTGGATTACGCTGACCCTCTCAACTTGGGAGGAATATTTATTGTTTTTCTTTTTTTCATTAATTTGCTTTGATTTTCTAGAAAGTTCTATGGAACAGATCCTACTTGTTACACTCATTACCAGAAGTAATTCTGTGATTCTGTTATTAGTTTTCATTGAGAAATGTGGCATTAAGGGGGTTGTATCATGGAAGACATTTATTTACTGCTGGGACCCCCTACAGTCCCTAAAACGGGAACCCTGACACCTCGTCCTTCCTTGCTTACAAAGCAAGGAAGGATTTTGAATGGAGCAGCGATCAAACATGCTCACTACTGCTTCATTCAAAATCTATGGGAGTGACAGTGAAAGCTGAGTACAGCACTCAATTATCCCTGTCGCTCTCTTAGACTTTGAATGGAGCGGCAGTGCACAAGTTCGACCGCTGTTCCATTCAAGCTCTTCCTCACTGTGGAAGCATGGAGAGGAAATCGGGGACCACAATTTAGTGATTTTGGGGCTCCTAGCAGTGGGACCTCCAGTGATCAGATATTTATCACCTATTCTATGTGTAGGTAATAAATGTCTTTCGCGGTACAACCTATTTACATGTTAATTTATTGTGCTGGAATAGACTGGGAGATGTGCGTAAGAGACATGCAATATTTAATTGGCTTAGACAGTTCCATCTGGCAATAGTGTGCTTATCTGAAACATATTTAACTAAGGATAACACAAGACTAGTACATAGGGCCTAGATTGAGCAGTCATTTCACTGAACTTGCTCCTCACACGATATTGGAGTTAGTATCTTGATACATAGAAAAATTCCTTTTAATCATTTTAAATCCGTGACAGACCCAGGGGGATGGTTCCTATGCCTACTGTGCACAATTTACAAGATGATCATAATTTTGTTTACATTACTCTCCTGTATTCTATAGAAGTTATGAAGTAGGTGCTGGGTTTCTTGGACATCTCTCCTGGGATCCCTATGTAATAGTTGTTGACTTTAACAATTAACATCCCTATTGGGATAAATACCTTTTGGTCACTACTGATCTGCAATCTTGGCCTATGGCTTTCTCGTATCTGTTGAACGAGGTTTGGATTTGGGACATTTGGCATATCAGATTCCATGTAGTTTAGCAATTTCTCTGTTACTCGCCCTCCCATCATGCCCTCTCTTGGATAGATTTAGCACTGGGCTCAGACTTTGTGCTTCTTTATGTTGAATATCTAGTTAGAGGGATTTCGGATCATTCCCCACTGCAGGTACAAATGGTGGCTGTTACTAGTAATAGTTTAGGTAAAACGCCCTGGAGAGTGAATTCCTTTTGGGTGCAGTTGGTCTATCCTTCCTTCTTGGGAGAGCTACAGAAATATTTTGATTCCAATCTCTTATCCACCTCTGTTGCTGTGGTGTGTGACACTATGAATCCTGTACTGAGGGGTCTCTACATTAGAGAGATTGCCAAACATAAGACCAAGACGAGAGAGGAGTTTATGCAACTCAGTGTTTATTCATATCAAACCTGTCTGAGAACAATAGAATGTAATGGGAAGATGAGCAGAGGTCATTGAAGGAGCATCTGTTGGTCATAGCTGGGATACCATTATGCAGTCGCAATAAAATTTCTCATATATTGCTAAATTGGTCATAAATAGCGGGGTGGAAGTTACAGAGGCAACTGATGTAAGTATTAAGAGAGCATATTATGAAACGATATACGCTTCTAAGAGAAGTCAAAGGATTGCAGACCTTGTGGGGTACAGCGATGTTATACCTCTTTCTAGTGGAGGAATCATCTTTTGCTGTCTGACCAACCGATCATCAGAACTAGAGAAGGCTCTATAAATTTTCCAAAATGATAAGGTCCTGGGATTTTATGGCATTCTGTAAGGGCTGGAGAAGTGGATCCTCTGGACCACCGCAAGCGGTGGTAACGGCCACGCCAGGGAGCGGAGTCTAAGTAGGTCCCGGTATTCACCAGAGCCCGCCGCAGGGCAGGATGGACTTGCTGCGGCGGGAGTTCTACCAGGTCGTGACTTGCTTGGGGTGGCAGCCGAGGTGGGAAGAGGTACCGAATTGTAACACCAAACTCGTAGTCGGGGACAAGCAGGCAGGTCAGGGCAGGTGGCGAAGGTTTGTGGCCAAGTAACATGGCACAATAGATCCAGCAAGGGAGTACCAGAGGTGACACCGTATATATAGGGTCAGCTACCGGCAATTAACCAATTACCGATGCGCTGCCCCTTTAAATCCAATAGAGCTAGTGCGTGCGTCCTAGGGAGCGGGGAAGCGCATACCGGCCGGCAGAGCGACGCAAGGACACAGGAGCGTGGACAGGCAAGTAGTTACCCCCGGAGGAGCGAGTGCGTCCGCGGCACCACTCATCTCCGTAGAAGGGGGGCAGAAGGAGAACGAGTGTGCCCACAGCCCGAGCTGCGGGACCACCCATAACAGTACCCCCACTTAAGCCTCACCTTCTTTCTGGAATGGAGGAACTTCAGCACCAGGTCCCGATCAAAGATGTTATCCACCGGCTCCCAAGATCTCTCCTCCGTTCTGAACCCAATCGATGAGAAAATGTCATTTCCCTCTTATAGTCTTCATAGCAAGGATCTCTTTCACTGTGAACACGTTGGCGGCCTCTCAGCTTCGGGAGGAGGAGAGGCGACTTTCTGAGAGAAGTGATTAAGCACCACAGGTTTCAGCAGGGAGACATGGAAAGAATTTGGGATCTGCATAGTAGGAGGGAGCCGGAGCTTATAGGCCACTGGATTGATCCACTGCAAAACCTCGAATGACCCCAGGAACCGTGGACTTAATTTATTGCTGGGTATCCTGAGCTGGACGTACTTGGCAGACAGCCACACCTTATGTCTAGGAGCAAAGGTTGGGGCAGGTCTCCTCTTCTTGTCCGCCTGGGCCTTCATGCAGACTGTAGATTGCTGCAGAGACTGGCGAGTCTGCTCCCAAATGGCTGTCATATCCCGCACCAGGGTATCCACCGCAGAAACCTCAAAAGCAGAAGGCAGAGGGAGGGGTGGGCGGGGATGCTGTCTGTAGACTATGTAGAAAGGTGAAGCGCCAGTAGATTCTGAGTCCAAAGAGTTATAAGAGAATTCTCCCCACGGCAATAAACCAGACCAATCATCCTGTCGGGCCGAGTCAAAGTGGTGCAGATACGTGCCAAGGATCTGATCAATCCTCTCCACCTGACCGTTAGACTGCGGGTGGTAAGCCGAGGAAAAGTCCAATTTCACTTGTAATCGGGAGCAGAGGGCACGCCAGAACCTGAAGACGAACTGGACCGAGATGATGTGACGTGGGAAGCCGTGTAGACGGAAGATGTGCTCAAAGAAGAGAGTGGCAAGTTGGAGAGTAGGTGGGAGACCTGGCAATGGAACAAAGTGTGTCATTTTTGAAAATCGGTCCGTAACCACCGAGATCGCAGTATTACCGGAGGAAGAAGGAAGATCGGTGATGAAATCCATCGACACCTGGGCCCATGGCGAATCAGGCGTAGGCAAGGGGTACAGCAGACCAGACGGACTTTGAGGCGGCATCTTATCCCCAGCACAGGTGGTACAGGATTCCACAAATTCTCTTGTGTCTTTGGCAAGAGCTGGCCACCAATAGAAGCGGGAGATTAGCTGATACATTTTCCATGCACCGGGGTGCCCAGCCACCAGTGAGCAATGCCCCCATTTTAGAACCCTCCTCCGAAGAGCCGGGTGCACGTAAGTCTTACCTGGAGGAATCTGTTGGAGATCCACTGAGGCAGCGTGGACCAATCGTTCTGGGGGTATGATATGCTGAGGACCGGATTCTTCTCCGATAGTATCGGAGGCACGGGAGAGAGCGTCGGCCTTGACATTCCTTTCTGCAGGACAGAAGTGAATCCGAAATTCAAAGCGCGAGAAGAAAAGCGACCACCTTTTTTGGCGGGGATTAAGGCGTTGAGCCGACTGGAGATACTGGAGGTTCTTATTGTCTGTGTAAACATCAATTGACGAGCCCCTTCCAGGAGATGACGCCATTCCTCTTGGGCCAGCTTGATGGCTAACAATTCCCATTCCCCAATTGTGTAATTTTTCTCCGCTGGCAAGAAAGTCTTGGAGAAGAACCCGCACGTGAGAGTCCTGCCCTTGGGCCCTTTTTGCGTGAGGACCGCCCTCACCCCCATGGAAGAGACATCCACTTCCAAAGAGAAAGGTTTCTCCAGGTCTGGGCAAGACAAGATGAGTGCAGAGGCAAAAGCCGACTTTAGCTCCGTGAATGCCCTTTCGGCCGCCTGTGACCAGAGTCTCGGGTTGGCGTTCTTCTTAGTGAGGGCCACAATCGGTGCCACCAGTGTAGAAAAATGTGGAATGAATTGCCGATAGTAATTGGTGAACCCCAAAAAGTGCTGAATAGCCCGAAGACCGACTGGCCGAGGCCACTGTAGGATGGCTGACAAGTTAACTGGATCCATTGGCAGTCCCTTATCCGAGATGATGTAGCCTAGAAATTGAAGACATATCTGGTGAAATAGGCACTCTCCAGCTTGGCGTACAGCCTGTTACTGCGGAGATATCTCATACCTGGTGTTGCAGTACCTGCAACCGATGAGTCTGCGGGTCAGGTGAAAAAAATTCAGGATTTGGTCCAAATAGACAATGACACAGGTGTAGAGGAGATCTCTAAAGATGTTGTTAATGAATTCCTGAAAGACAGCTGGGGCATTGCATAATATTCAAAGTGCCCATCTTGTGTGTTAAAAGTCATCTTCCACTCGTCACTCTCTCGAATCCTGATGAGGTTATACGCTCCCCGCGGATCTAATTTAGAAAAGATCTTGGGTCCCCGAAGCCAGTCGAAGAGCTCCCAGATGAGTGGTAAAGGATAACGGTTCTTCACTGTGATCTTATTTAGGCCTCGGTAATCAATGCAGGGGCGTAGAGAACCATCCTTTTTCTCATCAAAGAAGAAACCGGCTCCGGCTGGGGAAGTGGACTTGTGAATAAAGCCCTTCTGCAAATTTTCCTGAATGTAGGCAGACATAAATCTAAGAGAGCCGGCACACGCGCACCGTAGGGAGCGGCGGCGCGCACACCGGCCGGCAGAGAGACGCAAGGACACAGGAGCGCTGACAGGCAAGTAGTTACTCGCGGATTGATGCGGACTGCGGTGACACTCATCCCCAGAGCAGGGGGCGCAGAAGGAGAATGAGTGTGCCCGCAGCCCGACCCACGAGCTGCGGGACCACCCGTAACACATTCCTGTGGAATTTTATAAACTCTACAGGGACACTTTCCTTCCGCACTTACTCTCCACTTTTAATGACACTATAGAGATTGGTACCATACCATACCATGCTCTTTGAATGAAGCCATCATAGTTCTTATCCTTAAGCCAGAAAACGACCCTACATCTCCAAGATCTTTGGAGCTGAAGAAGGTAAAAAGACAAGCAGGCTCAGACAGGCCCACAGGAGAGCAGGAGAAGCCTCTGGTGGGCCCTAGGGATAATGGGCCCCTGGGCATGGAGTGTGGCTACTTTTGAGAAAGTCTAGAAAAGCGCAGAATAGGCAGGTGAAGAGTCATGTATATGTACAGTAGCTTTACATGTATAGCCCTGTTCACTGGTGGCCCCAATAATACAACTCCACTGGTGGACCCAGGCACCCTACTCAGATACTGTCCTGTACAGGGTGGGCTCTATGAATAATTCCTCTATTGGCCCAAGAAACTGAAGACAAGTTCACTCTATAGATCACATGTTGCTTGTCACCCCATCACTCTGTAGACTGAGCCCAACTAACCTTCTTGTCTATAACTGCCTCCAACTGCCCCCTCTGACATGAGACCTCTCCACCCCCTTGTCCAATCAGGAGCTAGGTGTTGAAACATGGGGTGTGAGGTGCATTAGAGGGCAAGAAGCTTAAAGAGGACCTATCCTCTTCAGGGAAACCTCATGAAGTAACAGGAGACTAAAATACAAACACTTCCATAAATATGCTTCATTAGGAAAATCAAAGCATTTCACCTGTAATTTAGTTTTTTTTTTAAAGCGCTGGCCCTTTAAGACAGGACTGAAGTCATCCCAAGTCGCCACATGACAGTTTCATAGAGCTGTCAACATAGTGATCCATCAAGCTAACTGCTTCTGAGCTGGGAGAGTCCAGTGTGAATGGGGGAGCCAGGAAGTCTACATCATGGGCAGACTGGTAAGCTCTGGGCTGCTATTTCTGTGCTGAATATGACACTAGCAGCAGTGTAATTTAGATGCCTGTAAATCCTGTCACACTATGTCCCAGTGTGTTGTGCCTGCTGCAGTGTATGTAGTGAGACTCAGATTATCCTGTACAAGCAGCTATATCCTCAGCTCCCCCTGCACAGTTGGTATCTCCCAACAGAAGGAATCCTACTAGATGATCTGCCTGAGAAAGTGAAACTAAAACCTGTTCCCCTGTAATACCAAGGTAAACCCTATGATTTTCTTATGACATATTGGAAAAAAAAGTCTTATAATTTGAGCTACTATTAATTTTTGTGTCTTTGTGTGGAGGTGATAGGTACTCTTTAACCATTGCTGGCATAGAGGCTGACACAACACTTTCCTAAAGATACATAACACATTATGTGTTACATATAAATGACATGTAATATACTGTGACAAGAACACATCCCTGACTCAACCTTACAGACTACAATACCTTGTCCTGGGTATTACATTCACACGACCAATGAAATTGACATAATCAGCTGTGAGCACTAGGAGCAGCAGTGGCGCTGGAGTTGGGTTGAAAGTTTTTCATTCTATTTTTATGCTCCCTCAACCAGCATGGTTTTAAAGTAATACACAACCGCTTTAAGTAATTTGGATACCATTGTAAGTGAAAAATAGAAGGATATTGATGGCAAAATTAAATCTTTTGATAACGTGAACCGTGTGATTTTTGATCTGTAGAGCTGCAATTTAAGTTTTAAAATCATTGAGCTCTGTAACTTAGATCTTTCATTCGGAGAAAGCAATACAAATTTTCAGTGTCTGCAGTTTTTCAGTCTTCTTTTTTGTGGATCAATATTTTGTATCAAGAACATATCACATCCATTCAGTCATTTAAAAAAAAAATCTTATGATACAAGTTTGATTTCTTATTGCCTTTCCACTCCCAGGGTGGGTTGAAGAAAGCAATTCTATTTCAGGTTTAATATCCATTGTATTATAGTACACGGAGAGGAAGCTGCTGATGTAGTCTTATTCATTTTATCTGATGAGTGCATTGAAGTCCATGTATTCCATGTTGAAATGATTTTATAAATATATTATCATGTGTAATCGTTGTGTTATTTATAAGACATATGTTGTTACATTATGCAAAACATTGTTCATTTTAAAGGATTCTTTTGGACATTAATATTGATGGCTTATCCCAAGGGTAGGTTAGTTTGATGGAGGAGAAGGATATTCAGCCCCCCATTAGGTAGGTAGGTACAAAGGCTCCCGATTTAGTATGTAGGTAAATGGATCCCTAAGTGGGTATATAGGTCCCCTGGCAGGTATATAGGTCCCCAGTAGGTAGTTATGTCAAGTTGGTAATGTAAGGAAAATACATCAAAAGTCTGTTTCATCATTACATTCTTATTAAGCTCATCAGATAGTTTGTTAAACTGCTTTTACTGCTATACATCCTTATCGAAGTATCAGATATCTCTCACACAGCTTTCCTTGAGACAGATGCATTGTCTGCTAGAAGCAAGAAAGTCAAGGACTTCCTCCTCCCCCCAGATGATACAGAGCGTTTGGGAATGTGTCATATCAGCTAATGCTTCATACGTACATGCAAATTTATAACTTGTCTCTTAGCGACCGCCAATTAACCAATCATGTAGTGATAAAATAGTCATGTGATTAAAAAAGTTCTATTGGAATGTAATTTACTGTGATTAAAGTAGATTTCATGTCCGAAACGGAAGGTGTCGGTCATGTTTCTCGAGCTCTGGCTGCCGGCAGCAATAATAATAATATAATTCGGAGGAGGCATTTAATTGGATAAGGAGTGGAACAAAGATAGATTCCACACCTGATTTAATCATCTTGACAGTTATACTGGCTCACTGTAGGTAGATATATTAGCCACCTGTAGATAGGTAGGAGGACAGTATAAAGGCCCCCGGTAGGTTGGTACATAAGATCCCTGTAGGTAGGTAAGTAGTTATATAGGCCACCTATAGGTAGGTATGTATATAGGCCCCCTTTAGGTAGTCCTCCATTCTAAATAAAGTGCCATGACTGATAAAAGAAATTAAAAAAAATACCTCTGCTCTACGATCCTCTGCTGAATAACTCACTCTGGGAGCTTGTGTCTGGCCATGGGTGGATTGCCTATATCAGGACACAGTGGCACAGGAGGCATGATAACTTCGCTACATCACGCCACCTGGGTAGCCTACTTCTGTAGGCTCCCAAGAACAGGGGAGTCCTCTGGGAATAGTTGGCAAATCTCCTGGGAATTAGGAGTGATACTTTTAATGTAGCAGTGGGAATACCCTTTTTGTATTACTATATATATTCAGAAATGAAAGAAAGCTGAGTGACACCTGCTGTCAAGGATGTGATGACCTAGATTTCATGGATTCTATATATTATCAAACTGTCCAGGATCCAGGTCCTTGTGGGTGAGGTCACACACACTACAGCATCTTCCTAAGTTATGAAGATATCTAGGATAAAGATCTTATAAAGGGGTGTGCCATAAAAAAGGGCTTGTTTTTTTTTAAGAAATTAACAAAAAGCATGCGAAATTACAGGTGTCTCCATTGAGACAATTTTCAAAAGTTGATGAGCATGGCCATGGGTAGCAGGCTGTAATAAAGGGGGACATGGGGATCAGGTCACTGGAGGTGGAGGGGGAACTGTAGATGCTTGCTCAAGGTGTATGGGTAGAGTAAAAGTCACAAGTTGGGCACTATTACTGTGTGGCGCACAAACAATGGTACTTTTACCATACTATCTATCTGGCACTACTGATTGCAGAGGTACTAGAATATTGTACTACTGAAAGAATTCATCAAGGCTGTCTGGACCAGATAGAAAAGATACAGGAGACTCTAATCACAGAAGAAAATAATGACTTCTGTCAGCAGTGATGCAACCTGACATTTCCCACTGCTTAGTGTTTTGTAGTGCATATAAAAATATACTAGAAATAATGTGTGTAAAAATGTATTTTAAACCTCTACATGACACCACAATTTTTGTTTTCCTCCACGCCTTCCTAGAGCCATAATGATTGTTTTTTCTGGACTTTATGTACTTTTTAATGGTGTCATGATTGTAAAATGTAATGAACTGGGCAATTCCCCAAAAATTTTAGATGGGGTGGAACATGAGAGAAAACATAACTGAGACATTTTTGGGTTTTGCATTTGAGTTCACTGTTTGTTATTAGTTATGAGCGATTACGTTGACTATCGTCATCGAGTCGATAGTCGATATCGGAAATTATCAAGACGATTTCCGATAGACGATAATAGATTATTGCCGATGACCATTAAAGTCTATGGGAGAGGAACAACACCTTCATTCTTACACCCAAACAGGGCTGGAGAAGCTGGAATTAACATCCACAACAGTAAAATGGATACGTGCTACATCTTAGGCAACACACTTAGGTTATAAAAGCCACAGAAAGAAAATCACAGACCATTCACTATCCCTGTCTTGTACCACAGCATGACCCTTAAACCTGCATGACCCACAAATTAAAAAGTGCCAGAAGGCAGTATTATTTGAACCATCATTTTACTTGAACTGGACATTGACTATCCCTGTCCTGGAACGCAGCATGACCCTTAAACCTATCTGACCCCCAGATTAAAAAAGTGCCGGAAAAAGGAGTCTTTTAACCACCATTTTAGTTGAACTGGACATTGACTATATCTGTCGTGTACCGCAGCATGACCCTTAAACCTGCATGACCCACAGGTTAAAAAGTGCCTGACAAAGGAGTCTTGGAACCACCATTTTAGTTGAACTGGACATTGACTATACATGTTCTGTATCACAGTATGACCATTAAACCTGCCTGACCCACAGATTAAAAAGTGCCGGAAAAAGGAGTCTTTGAACCACCATTTTAGTTGAACTGGACATTGACTATACCTGTCCTGGGTAACCTACATCTGTTCAAGTCTTCCTATACCTCCCTTGTACAATTCAGAGGAATATTTGTATCAGCTATTTTGTACATGCAAGTTTTTTAGTAGTTTTATTCTAGAAAACACATTTTTAAAATAGGATGGAATCCCACCACGTCTTTGTTTCTCTTTTTTTTAATTGTATTAAATGGGTTGTCTCACTACAGGAATTGCTAGCTATTTTAAAAAGATCTTGCAAAAACAAGTCATTTTGCAATATGTGTCCATTAACAGTGTCCTACCTATTCCTGTTTTGACAGCACCATCAGCCTACTTGCTCTTTTTTAAATTGTGAAATAACAAATGTACTGTTTTAAAAAAGATTTTTGAAAAACCCAGTATTTGAATAGCTGCTATTTAAGATGTCCTAAACAAATTTCAAAACATCAACCTTGAGCCACTTGTTGACAATTGTGAAGAACAAATGTCTGTTAAAAACCAATTTTTTTAGAATAGGACCTGTAGTATAGCTGCATTTCACAGCAAAATGCCCCCAAAAATTCAAAACATGACCCTTGAGTCACTTTTGACAATTGTGAAGAACAAATGTCTGTTAGAAACAACATTTTTTGGAATAGGACCTGTAGTATTGCTGCATTTCAAAGCAGCATGACCCAAAAAATTATAAAAAATGACTTCTTTTTTTTTTTTAAACAAATGTTTATTTGCATTTTTCAAGTAAAATGTAACAAATACACGTTTACATAATGTCTGGAAAGAAAATCAACTTCAGAGTCAAGAGATCTAAAAGAGCAAGTGCGGTCACAATCATTTGGAGTTACAGAGTGTCGTGCTACACCACATTTATAGATCACACTGCAAGAAGACATAAAGATCAGTACTCTGATTTTACGTGTGATGGCAGACAAAGACAAAACAGAAATAACCTGAACAAAAGTTCAACACATTGTGTAACTTACACAACAAGGTATACTCTCAAGGCTTATATGGTGCTTGCGTGCAGAAAAAGAACTCCTCTATCCTGTAGCCTTCAAGGCTGCATCAACGGTGGCGTTGGTCCTTCTAGGACCTCTCCCTCCCAAGTTATCGTCACGGACCTCTAGCCTGCCCAGGGACCCGCCAATGCCCTCTCTACAGTACCAACCCGTGTATTGAATCGTCTGCATCAAAATCTTTATCTCCCTATCTGAGAAGGGAGATTCTATAAACGAGCGCCAGCGACTAAAGAAACCCGCCGTGCAAGCTTCCTTATGCCTCTCCGTTTCCAATTTATCAGCAGTTAAATAAATCTTCAGTTGGTCTTCAATCATAGAGATTTTAGGTAGGTGGGCTTAATCCAAAAGGTGAGCAGACAACGTTTAGCTACTAATATCGCTATGTGGATTATTGCTGGGAGTCTACGGGTTCAGCTGATTGTCCCGAACCCTCCTCCTCTGGCGGTCTAGGGTAGTGGAAAATAAGAAGGTCGTGGCATTTTTCCAGAACAATATTAAAGTGTACCTCAATGTAATACACAAAACTGTCCCAAAAGCTCTGTGAGTGGGCACATTCCCAAATACCATGCCACAAATCGTTTTAGGCATACCACACTTGGGGCACTGTTGTAGCCTATTAGGAAAGGTTGTGGAGGGGGGCAGTTAAAGCCATAAATGGCATTGTGTGCAATTTTGAAGTGGGATTCCCTCCAATTTGAGCAAATGACTGCTTTTTGACTGTTGATAGTCCTTGGATGATTTTGTCTGGCAACTGGGGGTCATTTAACCGGCGGGCCCAGGATTGGAAAACCTGTGCCTCTGTACGGCTCGAAATCCATTCTCTTATGGACTTATGAAGAAAAAATTACTTCTCAGCCACTGTTAAAAATTGTGAGGGAGAAATGCCACTTAAAAGCCACATTTCTGTTCCAAAGGACCATGATTATAGCTGTATCTCACAGCAACATGACCTCAAAAAATTATAAATATGACTTCTCAGCCACTATTAAAAATTGTGATGGAGAAATGCCACTTAGAAGCCACATTTCTGTCCAAAGGACCATGATTATAGCTGTATCTCACAGCAACATGACCCCAAAAAATTATAAATATGACTTCTCAGCCACTATTAAAAATTGTGATGGAGAAATGCCACTTAGAAGCCACATTTCTGATCCAAAGGACCATAATTATAGCTGTATTTCACAGCAACATGACCTCAAAACACTTGACAATGCAAAAAATTCTAAAAATAAAGTGAGTAAATGGAATACGGTGTTGTCATGAAACCTTGCTGTCTTTTACAGTCTCCTCACAGCAAAACCAGCAAAATGAACTGTTGGGAAAAGAGAATAAAAATTGCAGTAAGAATGATCATTTTAAAAAACATTTTTCAAGAGGACCATTTCTGTTTTAAGAGGAATGTGAAGTAGACCGGCAACTAATCGTGACCTCGCAATTGTGGGCCACAACATCATCAGAGATCCATGCCTGATTCATCTTGATGAAAGTCAAACGATCCACATTATCTGTGGAAAGCCGGATGCGTTTGTCTGTAATGACTCCTCCAGCTGTGCTGAAGGTCCGCTCAGATATGACGCTGGTTGCTGGGCAGGACAACACCTCTATGGCGTGCGAGCGAGCTCGGCCATTCATCCATTTTGGATACCCAGAAGTCAATTGGGTCCAGAACACATCCAAAAAACATCGGTGTTGAGACGCAGATAGTCGTGCACTATGATCTTAAGCTGGTCTCTGTGTGTTGTATGTTTGCCCTGCATTACATGCTTTGGTGAGGTGATAAATAAAGATTGCCAGAGGTCACCCATTAGGCTTCTGCCAATTGCCTGCTGCTGCTGCTGCCACTGTGGCTACTTGGCACTCTACTGCTGTCACGTCGCTGACATTGTTTCACCGTGACATTTAAAGAACGTGAAGCAGACGAAACAGATGTCTCCAGTTGATCAATCAGCAAGGTCTCCATTTCCTGCATTTTACTCTCTATTTGACTGGGTGGAAGGAAAGTGCTGAGTTTTGTTTTGTACCGGGATCCAGAAGGGTGGCCACCCAGTAACTGTTGTTCATTTGATGGCCTTAATGCGAGATACAGTGGAGAAATGGAGCATCCAAGCACTCATGTGAGAGATGGAGCCTGATTTCCCAAGCCTCTGGGTCGAGGGGCACTAGCAAACTGATCTTCTTCATCTTCCTCCTCCGCCTCAAATTCCTGCCAACCTCTTTCCAAGGCAGGGACGTCGGTAACGTCGGTGTCCAGGAATACCTCCTCCTCCTCCTCCTGCTTCCTCCAGCACAGCTTCAACACAGCCCTGACTGCCTCAGATGATGCACCCTGAGAGTTGAGGCGCCGCCTTGCACTAGCCCTGGACCCCGAACCACTGCCTAATGAAGACCGATAAAATTGTGAAACTGTCGGGCCTTGTGGATTTGACGGAGAGAAAGGCTCCGTGTCTGCATCTGTGTCTGTCTCCTCCTCAGTCGCTGGTGGGAGCTGATGTTCAGAGTGTCCAACGATCGTTCCAGAACTAAGATCACCACT
>JAODAL010054816.1:0-24380 GCA_025379985.1 Phyllomedusa bahiana | reverse complement strand
AAGGGGAGTTCACCTTTAGGTAAGGAACTCACTTCTTGGCAAAACCTCTGGAAGACAGCAGCCATATTTTTCTAATCCTGAAAAACCCGTATAACTAGAATTCCCCGAATGGTAGTACAAACTATATAAAGAGTTCACATGCCGTCTATAGTTTTCTTTCTTTTTTAGTGTATCTGCTTAAAGGATTAATGACTTGTGGGAAAATAGGGCACACATGGGAAATGGATGAAAAGGTTTTTTCAGGATTTCACATTGATGGCCAATCCTTGAGAGACGTTCAGGGGGTTATAAAGGGCAGTTTCCCCAAAGTACACAAAATAAAGAGGCCCAAAATGCGGTTCCTGACCTCTCTCTTAGTAATTCCTTTTGTTCCCTGTGGAAAAACAATCCTGGAGCATCTTCTTTTATAACTCTGTGTTATGGGCTGACGTTGGTCTAGTCATAAACTCCTTGCCAAGGAAATAGTATAGCAAAGCATTGTAGTTTATGCCTCCCTGAGAGCAAGATCTCTTCAACCTTAAATAACCCGGGCACCCCCCTTCTCCCTTTAAACATGCAACTATCATCCAACCTAAAAAAAACAACCCTTGACCCCTTTTCTCTGTCCAACTTCGCCCCATCTCACTGCTCCCTTTTGCTTCCAAACCCTCGAGCAGCACGTCATCTCACTGTCCCCCCACCCCCTTTTCCCAACTCTCTTCTTCCCCCACACAACTGGTTTTCGACCCCCCACCCCCCCTACCGAAACTGCCCTAACCAAAGTCACTAAGACCTAGTAACTGCAAAAGCCTCATGCCACACTCGTGCCCTCCTCTTAGACCTTCCTCTCCCTTTTGCCCGTCGACCATTCCCCCTCTACAATCCTCTCCTCCCTCGGCACCCGGGATTTGGCTTTTTCCTGATCTCCTCGACCTCACTACGATTTTTAGCTTCTCTTCTTTCTTGCTCCACCTCCCCCCCCGGGCCCAATCTCTTTTGGGTTCCCCCAAGGGTCAGCCTGGGTCCACTACTCTTCTCTATCTACACCCTTGGCCTCGGTCCTCATAGCCCACATGGCTTTCTTACCCCCCTGTATGCTATATACCCAACTCACATCTCGGCCCAGATTCCTTCTCTACTCCCCCCCGGATCCCTGACTGTCTGTCCTCCTTTTCCCCCTTCCTCATCACCTCCTAAAACAAAATGGGGAAAAAAACAGAAAAAATCATTTTCCCCCATCCAACTCTCCCCCTGCCCCTATCCTCTATTACAGTCAACGGCTCTACACTTTCCACCGGTCCCACAAGTCCCTGTCGGGGGTAATCCAAGACTCTGCTTTATCTTCAAACCACACTCCAAACCCTCGCCTCTGCCGCCCCCCCACCTGAAAAACATCCCCACCCCCGCTCATTCCTCAACTAGACACTAAAAAAAAAGCGGGGTCCATCCCTTGTCATCCCCGCCTAACTACGCAACATCCTTCTCAGTGGCCTCCCCGCAGCACCCTCGCTCCCCTCCAATCCCTCCTTAACTCGCGCCCTCTTATCCCCTCCTCCTCTCTACTCCTCTCCCTCCCCCCCCTTTCCAAACCCTCCGGCTTCCCATTCCCAGGGAATTTATTTAAACTACAACCATGACCTACAAGGCTCTCCATACCTCCCCCTCCATACATCTCTGCCCCCAAATTTCCAAAACCCCCCCATGCACCTCCGCCCTCACAGGACCTTCTCCTCTCCTCCCCTTATCACTCCCAACAACCGCCCAAGACTTCTCCCTGCTTACCCCCCCTCTGGAACTCACTCCCCAACACATCAACTCTCCTCCCTTTTCCTAGCTTCAAAACAACCTGAAAACCCATTTTTTCAGGCTTGCCTATAACCTTTTACTAAACTTGCACTACTTCCCCCACAGACTTTCTGCCCCCCACCTCCTGTCCCCTTTTCCCCCCCCTTTAGATTGTAACCCTCGCGGGGGGTCCTTTTCTCCCTCTTCATGCCAAAAGTCATTAACCCTTATCACTGTACCGTTTGCTTATGAATGTATTAACCCCCCCCGAATTTCACGCCCCGGAATCAAGGCGCTTTAAAAAAAATAATAATAAAATAAAATAATGGGAAAAAACCGGGGCCCTTTAAATATAGGAAAATGAAGAGGAGAAAGCTTGGGCCCGTGATATACAAGGTTTTAAAGATAGGGAGAGGACTGAGCTCTGTGATATATAGGGTTATAATAAGGAAAAGAGCAGCTCGTGATATATAGGGTTATATAATAGAGAAGAGAAGCGAGCTCTGTGATATTAAAAGGGGTTTTAAAATAGAGGACAGGGCTAAGCTCGTATATTAGGGGATATGATAGAGGGGAGAAGCTGAGCCTGTGATTATGTGCGCCTTTTAAAAAAAACCTTCCAAAATCTTTTTGGGTATACCCGCATAGCAAATTGGTTCCAATTTGGGGCCTAGCATAACTATCATATTACAAATCAGTGCTAGCAATTTTATGCGCTTACTTTTGTGCATTCAAATAAATTGTGTCGGGGATAATGCACCATTAGTTTTTTGTATTTCAGTTCATTTTTAAGAGGACAGGGCTCAAAAATTTTTGGTACAAAATACACCAAAAAAATTGCATCGCCCTAATGAGACATGTTACCCTCTGTCTCTTAAGGAGTCCAGTCAGTATTTTCTCTGCTTTTTACCTAAACATCTGACAGGTTCCCTTTAAGAAGGCTTTAATCACAACCCCTTTAAATGGGTTGTCTCACTACAAGGATTGATTTTTATGTTAAAGATCTTGCAAAAACAAGTCACTTTGCAAT
This sequence comes from Phyllomedusa bahiana, assembly GCA_025379985.1. Lineage (NCBI taxonomy): Eukaryota > Metazoa > Chordata > Amphibia > Anura > Hylidae > Phyllomedusa > Phyllomedusa bahiana. The sequence goes on along the minus strand of JAODAL010054816.1, from coordinate 21,586 downwards.
ATTTGTCCATTAAAAGTGTCCTACCTCTTCCTAGATATCCCCTTATGTATTGGCTGTATCAGCTCATCAGGTCACTATAGCTACAGACCTGTTTACACTCTCCTGATAGTCTGCCAGCGCTGGTTTCTATAGCTACAGACCTGGCTTCTACTGCAGCCTAGTAGAAGCCAGTAAACACGCCCCTGAATTCAAAATGAAACCAAGAAAACAGGACTGGGGTAAGATGAATCGAAGTAGTGAGACAACCCCTTTAAGGCTGTGTTCACACAGGACAGTTTGGGGTCTCTAAATCAGTGTTATCAGCATGAGCGTACAGGACTGCAATGGCTTCATGCTCTAACCTAAAGAGTTTATGAGTATAACAATAACAGGATAGGTGTGTTCCAACGTCATAGATAAAGGATTTTTTTTCTCAGAATGTCCTAATGAAATTCTATATCTATTTTTGGACTACACATTACCAATGCTCAAAGCAAAAAAATATAATTACGTTGCCCGGGTATATCCTCCAGCTGCTTTAAGGTTCATCTTTCTCTTAGTAGTGTCAAGGACGGAAAATAAATTATCAGTCTAAACCTCAGCCACATGCACGGCCCTCAGCCCCTGCTGGGCTCTTCTTTGAGATGCTCTCTTTCTGACAATGTCCAGGCAGAAGTGTTTGTCTCTACAGTACTCCAAAAAAAAGCTGCCTGTGTGTGGCAAGAAAATCGATTCTCCTATGAGATATGCTTGGCCCAGTTACAAAAAAAACTGGACTGTCTGCTCAAAGAAGGAAGGCGATTTTTCAAGTGAAAGAATTTGCACAATGAGCACAAGGCAGTTCCATAAGTGGAACACTGTCAAGGACTAAATGTTATTTTAACATTGCAAATAGCAAATATGTCTTTATTGTTAATGGACTAAAGGCTTTTTGTACCCAGCTTTGACCTTGTCATTTTTTCCCTTGTTCGCACAGAAGAGACTCAGCTTTTTCACCAGACTTTCCTAGATATTTTCAGTTCAGAAGTTGTCTTCTTGTAATTTTTTTCTCTCAGCTTTAGACTCTGAAAGTACTATTGTTCTATATAGTGATACGACTTCAAGCTCCAAGAATTCAATGCAAAATATGCAACAGAACCCCTCAACTATAGTGGCCATAATACTGTTGTCTCTCTATGAGGCAAAGGGGACTTTGGGATTCCTCCTACCTCTCTGCACCCCAATTGATATGTCTCTAGTTCAAGTGTATTACTTATACCAAAGTAACATGAACATGAATATCTCCTTTTTCTTGTTATGTGGTTTTTATGTGACTTAAATAAGCACGGCTCAAATTTAAAGGGGTTGTTTCACTACTAAGATTAGCTTTCAACATGTAGGGAATGGTAAGTTAATACTTTTTTCAAATATATTGCTCTGTTTATTTTGCTTTGTTGAGGAGATAAGAAAGATTTTATCTGCTCTGAGTGCACATATGTTTTCCTGATTACTGGCCTGCTCTACCATGTTCTTTGTCTTATCTGTTAGCAGGGAGTGATGATACCACAGGTCAGCACACTGGACTGCCAGCAGCTTGAGAACAAACCTCTAATAAACAAAGGAGACTAATTACTTTTGTTCGCTGTTGAGCTCTGATGCTCTCTGCACTACATATAAGACCTCCTGCTCTCATGTCAGTGCAATTAGAAGAGCTCTGAATATGGAACTGATATGCTAATAACTGATATAGAACCATCCACAGCCTAACTAAATGAGGAAGCATAAATCTAGAGCTGGTTTTGGCTCCATGAAACAACATGGTGAGACAACCCCTTTTATGGGGTTTTCCAGCAACCTCCCATCCCCCCAAAAAAAACTTTACAAATGGCTTGCCTGTGTCTTTATTAATTTCCTTGTGATGTTTTCTGTTCTTACTAGTGTTCTTCCTGTGCTGTATGTAGCACTAACCTGTTTCCCTTTGCCATGTAAAACTACAAGTCCCAGGATCCTTTGATGTGCTTTGTTTTTTCTTCCTCCTTCCTAAACTCAGTCTCAGTCCTCACCCTGCTTCCTTCTTCATGTTGAAAGCTTTGAGAGACAAGACCTAAGGGGCGTAGCTTCAAAGGCTGCTCTGGTAAAAGTCAAACCTCTTTGGTCACCTGATCTCATGAGCTTGACACAGAGTGATTTAGCCACAGACCAACTGAGCTTCCTGTTATTAAACAACAAATGAAGAACTGAAGGTATCTCACAGAGAATTCTATGGAATTATATTACAAAAGTGCCTAACTTTGGGAGGGGTACTATTCCGAATACAATTTCTTTATGTTCAACAACCCCTTAATTAAGTAATATCAGCCCTGTTAATATAATTGTACTTTCAATCTGAGTATTGCAACATATCACATGAATTAAACTAAAGTGTAATAACTCCAAGGTGTTTCCATATAAAGCTGAGTTCATAGTTCATCAAGGAGTATGATAGGTGTTAAAGGGTTTTGCCAAGAAGTAAAATTGATGTGGGAAACTTGCAAACTAAATAATAAACATTTTCACCATTCATCATTATTAAAAATTCTGCACTGTTTTTGTTTTAGCTGCTCCTTTAGTGATCCATTGTTTACAGCTCGTCTCCAGGGGATACGACCAGGGCTGAGAGCTCCTCAGTCCTGGTCAGACATGCTCAAACACCACATCTCCTCTCAGGCAGCTACTAAGTGTTCAAACCCCAGGTGCTGTCATTCTACCCCGTCCTCTGTACTTCTTAGTAATTAGCCAAACAGTGCAAACAAATAAAAAAAACAAACCTCAATGAGGTATGTGCATTGATAAAGAGAAAAAAAATCCACAGGTTTGGTTCCTGCAGGGATTTGAACCTTGGACCCTTGCGCTGTGAGGTAAAAACTTTATCTCTGAGCTACTCACAGCTTTATACATAAACAGACCTTTCTCGGACTAGCGAGAGGAAAGGCCTGGTGATGTCATCCTGCTGGGTCACATGATATGCATTCAAACAAATCACACAGACCCCCTTCTGAGCACACAGAGCTGAAGAGCTGGATGCAGGAGGTATGAAATGAGATTGTGGCAAAACCCCTTTCATGAATAATTATTTTTAAAAAAAGTTTTTTTACTTTAATGTATAAACAAAATTCAAAAAAATTAAACATAATTATAACCACCATGTACATAAAAGTCTAAACTATAAAATATCCAGTGAAAGTAAGTGAAAGTCATCTAAAGGTCGGTAGCTGTTAACATTATAATATCCTAGAGTCAAAGCTGTGATGATTCACCCAGTGGTTTAGAAATCAACCTGTAGGCCACTGTCAGCAGAGGATGTGACAGCATCTCTACCTCTTCACATACAATTAAATGACACATAATATAATAAAGCTTTTGTCTATAGCTAAGTTGTTCTATGAGGAAAGTGCTGGAGGTAAGTTATATTCTGTCAAATTCAATTCCTATTAACTGTCAGCAAAGTGAACTTCCCCATCAACTTTCTGCTCAGAATGAATAGACCTGTCAAAACTTGCCGGCTCACCTCTCTTGGTGCCTGGTATTCTCCTCCTGGCCACCACTTTCCTTTTGCATTGCCCCACTATGCTTGTGGGTCATGTGTATATGCCAGCTCTTATAATGTAAAATGGGCCATCGTGTGCTACTTGCTACTGATTTCAGCCAATGACTAAATGTCTTAGGCTTTAAAGGGTCTTTCCCCCATCAATCTAAGCCTGATCAACATGGACCATTTGGTTCTTGAGTCAACTACAGTGTTTTTTACTCTGAGCCTGACCAATAAGGTCCATTTGGTTCATGAGTCTATACTGTACAACCGTGTATTTTTCTCCTACTTCAGAGGGTTATGCTTGTGTTCTTGACCTCATACAATTGCCACCTGCCTGTATGACCATTGAGTCTTGTCCAGTTATGACCATATTCTGTCTGCGTTGACCTGTGCGCTGTCTCACAGGGATTCCTGCTTCTGCCTTGTTAATTCATCTATATGTCAGCCTTAGGATAATGTTCACACGGCGTAACTTCGGCGTGCATTTCACTACGTATTTGCGCTCTAATGTGGGCGAGATGCGCAACGAAATTACGGTAATCTATAGTTCTCATAGAGAACTATGGATTATGCCTCCTCTCCCCGCACGTACAATATGATCGTATTGTACGTGCGGGGAGATAAGTGACATGTCAATTATTTGTGGCGAATACGCACCGTGAGTAATAAATGTCATTGGGGCCGGCGGGCTGACGGCCTCCCCGCGCGGCAGGAGTACGCGCGTATTAGCGCGAGCTCTCGAAAGACACAATGTACTGCGGCGCGTACTGTATGCGCCACAGTACATCGTGTGAACATACCCTTATAGGGACTACTCTAGGTCTCAAAACCTGGGATTTCCCTGTGGGAAAGTCAACACCCTCTTTCAGTTAGAGGGGTTGACTGGTTCTCTATTTTTTTTCTATTAATTAGGCTTACTATGGGGTCTAGTGTATATTTAAACTTCATTGTAATGTGGTTCGTGTTTTTGTGTTTTATACATATATTATTCGTACTTTATTTTGCCAGTAAGTAATGACGTCATCCCTGCATACACTATAGCAGAGTCAGCTGGCCTGCTGAACAGCACGCTTGCACATTAGTCAAAAGGCTGACACTGCTATAGTGAAGTCCCCTGCAGCCCTCCCCTAAGAAAACAGCATGTTACTTTGTATAGTGTGATATTTTACTCAGGGAGGGTGGCTATGTTATAGCAGCTGTCTGACTAGTGTGTATGCCTAATATCATTATGTACTTGCCATGTGCGCTAGTCAGGCAGCAGGCCATCGCTGATATAGTGTAGCCGCCTGAAGCTCTACCCAAAAGAAAAGCAATACTATACAGAGTAGTTTGACGTTTTGTTAGGGGATGGCCACAGGTGGCTTCACTATAGCAGCAACGGCCTTCTGACTAGCGCACATGCACTCTATTCAGCAGGCGGCCCAGCTCTGCTATAGTGTAGGCAGTGGGTTGACATCCTACAGTAATAAAATTAAAAGTTTAAAACACAAAAACACTAAACCCATTACATCAATAAAGTTTATATAGACACAATTACCCATAGTAAGACTAATTAATACAAAAAAAAAGAACCGGATAACCCCTTTAAAGCCAAAGAATGCCGAATCTCTTAGAAATCCATAAGTAACATAGTGGGTTTACATCTCAAGTTGTCCTTCATTATGGTTTGATATTCCAGACCATTCAAAATGTCACAAAGCAGCGAAAAGCTGTATTACTATCTTCTACAACTATACCTGCTGCTGTTCCCTTACCTGTTCACCTTTTGTCTGTTATTAGTTCCTAGCAGCCTGGGTCTTCATCTGCCTACACCTTTAGGTTATGATAGTATCCCCATGACCTGCAGTACACTATTCCCTGTGAAAGTCTTGCAAATCATTTATTTAGTGGGTCTAACTAGACAGAACAAATGTAAGTATTTCTACCAATGACCTTATGTCTCTATTGCTGCTTAAAGCTTTGGCATAGACATTTCTGTCTTGTCTCTAGTAATGAATTAGTATCTCCACGTCAGACATTTAAAAGTAAATGTCTCTTTGTTGGCCTTGGTGGCAACTCAGTAGATATGGAGATAAATAGATATGTAATAGATAGCTAGCAGATAGATAGATAGATAGATAGATAGATAGATAGATAGATAGATAGATAGATAGATAGATAATCGCTATTACAAGCCATAAAAATGTGCTTGGCACTGAGCCACCATACTAACCGTTATCTATCTTTATCTATTTACCTCAAGTATCTGTAGATCATCTCTCTATATTTCTACCCATAATCTACAGTATACTAGAACTTTAGTCAAATAAGAAAGTCTAATAATCTGTCACCTCGTTGGCCCCAAACCTGCAAGCTATATGGAATTATATATTACACAGATACACTATCAGGACAAATATGTGTACTTTATCCAATGACCCCATGTCTCTATTGCTGCTTAAAGCTTTTGGCACTGGCATCCTTGTCTTGTCTCGCTTCATAACAGTAATGAATGAGCATCTCCTTGCCAGTGTTTAAAGTAAATGTCTCTTTGTTGGCCTTTGTGGTAACTTAGTAGATATGAGGATGGAGAGCTGGATAGATAGACAAGAAATAGAAAAAAAATCGCAAAGCTTTGAAAATGTCTCTTAGGCTATGTTCACACGGCTTAACTGCGGGGCGTAATTCCGCCCCGCAATTACGCCGTGTAGCCGGAGCCGGGCGTGGGCGGAAGGGACGAGCGGGGGGGCCGGCACTTGTGGGCCCCATAGACAGTCATTGCTAGCGGCGTATACCCGCAAGAAGGACATGTCAATTATCTCCCCCCTCGGCGTATTCGCCGAGCAGGGAGAGGAGACGTAATGCATAGTTCTCTATAGAACTGTGCATTACGTAGTTACTGGGAGGATTCAGGCCCGTAATTGGCGCACTTCGGCACGTAATTACAGACTGAATTACGTCCCAGAATAAGCCGTGTGAACATGGCCTTAGAGAAAACCGAAGTATTAGTCTGTGAATAAGATATCACTGGCACCAATTATATGTTTTTGCCTTCTGGTTGTGATGCCCTGTTTTTACAGACAGACAGCTAGAGAGATAGAGAGATAGAGAGATAGATAGATAGATAGATAGATAGATAGATAGATAGTATAGAAGAAATTCCACAGCACTCCAGAATTTTCAAAAAAGTACAAAAATATTTATTCACCCATATATCTTGCAACGTTTCAGCGCCACCATGGAGCCTTTTCCCAAGCAAAGTGGCATATGTGCATAAGGGGTATATAACCCAAAAACGTGATTTGCTTACTAATCAAATAATGTGCAATTTCACAATATATAAAAATACAATACATTAATCAGTAAGAATGTGCATATAATGTAACAAGACAATTTTCAATGTATATATCAAAATTGAGGTGTGATATGCCAAAAACATAAAAATAATGTGATTATCAAAAAAGTGAACACCTGTGTAGGTAATAAGAATCAATTAAACATGGGAAACTACTCACCAAAGGAAAACACCGCACTATTTTTCTCAGCGGGTTCCCCGCCGCACAACCTGACTGTAGTCAGGCCAACAGCTTACAGCCGCCAATGCGCATTAGCCAACGGGAACCCACGCACAAGCATTAGATGCCCGTAATCTAGAAGGCCGACTCAAGCATATAGATCACAATGCGCTTGCGCAATGCCCATACAATGCGTCCACACATACAAACAAAACTAATTAAAAGAAAATGAAATTAAAAAGCGATGCATTATGTAAAAACAATATATAGGAGCATAGCATCATATTGGTAAGTCTCCATTATATTTAAACCATAGACTACATGCGTGTTCCATATCCTCCTTATGAAGGTAAGTATCTGGAAAAGTGCTATATAGGACAATCACCTTAACAAAAGGCAAATATGTCCCATACTTAAAAGCCAAAAAATACTGTTATCTATAAGGACAAACAGATATTCAGGCTCGGACTGGGCCGCCGGGGGATCGGTGAATCCCCCGGTAGGCCTCCCCTGAGCTGCTTTGGGCCCCGGAGGCAGTGCCGTCGCTCTCCGGGGCCCGGCCGCGCATCCGGGCCCGGTAGCTGGGGACTAATGTCCCTGACTCCTGGGGCTGCGCGGGGTCAGCGGAGCACAGAGCCACTAGCGCTGCGCTCCGCTGATCTCCCTGGCAGGCTGAAGTTGTTAGGCCTTCAGCCTGCCGGGCGCCGGCCCCTACTGCTGATGTAGGCGGCGCGGTGACATCACATCACCGCGCCGCCTATGCAGGGCGGCAGTAGAGGCCGGCGGAGAGATCAGAGCGGCCGGGAGCGGGAGCCGGAGCGGGCATGAGGTAATTGGCTGTTTGTTTGTTTTTTAACTACCTAAAGGGGCCCTGGCTACCTAAAAGGGGGGCCCTGACTAATGGGAGGGGACCCTGGCTACCTAAAAGGGGGGGCCTGCTATGGAAGCGCCCGCTACCTAAAAGGGGGGCCTGACTAGGGAAGGGGGCCCTGCTACCTAAAAGGGGGGCCCTGCTATGGAAGGGGGCCTGGATAAAAGTGGGCCTGGCTAATAAAGGGGCCCTGGCTAATGGAAGGGGGCCCTGACTACCTACATGGGGCCCTAACTACCTACAGGGGTCCTTGACAGTCTAAGGGGGCCCTGACTGTCTAAAGGGGGCCCTGACTACCTAAAAGGGGCCCTGACTACCTAAAAGGAGCCCTGACTACCTAAAAACTAAAGGGGGGCCCTGACTTCCTGCACACTAGCTAAAGGAGGCCTTTAACTGCCTACATACCACCTAAATGAGACCAGTAACTGCCTGTATACTACCTAAAGGAGACCCCTTACTGTCTGTATACCACCTAAAGGAGACCCCTAACTGCCTGTATACTAACTAAAAGAGACCCCTAACTGCCTGTATACCACCTAAAGGAGGCCCTAACTGCCTGTATACCACCTAAAGGAGACCCCTTACTGCCTGTATACCCCCTAAAGGAGACCCCTAACTGCCTGTATACTACCTAAATGAGACCCCTAACTGCCTGTATACTACCTAAAGGAGACCCCTAACTGCCTGTCTACCTGGTAATATAATTGAGAGATCAGTAGCATTATCTCCAGGGACTTAGTCCTCTCCCCATCCTCCAACCCCTTAGAGTACTAGGCCTCTAAGTTATGGCTTGTACCCGCTCTCCCACCCCAGGGTAGTTTGTTAAGAGGTTGGAATAGGTAAAGAGATGCTGGAAAATTGAGGATTGTAAGATATTTGTGTGTAAATTCTGCAGGGATGAGTGGTGGCCGGGACAAGTCATCATGGCGGTGTGGAATGGATGCAGAAGAAAAGGGAATAAGAACGACTCATGAGAGATAAGACGTCTCCGGTGAGTACCTGATGTCAGGGGTTATGTTACTTCTATATTGGATCAGTGCTGTATTCACTGTAATGTGATGTGACCTGAGCTGGTGTCGAACCCCTATGTGGTCTCTATGTGGCAGTGTTGTAGGTTAAACCTGAGCTGGTGTCTGACCTCTATGTGGTCTCTATACGCCAGTGTTGTAGGTTATACCTGAGCTGGTGTCTGACCTCTATGTGGTCTCTATATGGCAGTGTTGTAGGTTATACCTGAGCTGGTGTCGACCACTATGTGGTCTTATATGGCGTGCTGTTTGTAGGTTATACCTGAGCTGGTGTCTGAACCACTATGTGGTCTCTATAAAGGTGGTGTTGTAGGTTATACCTGAGCTGGTATCTGACTCTATGTGGTCTCTATATGGTGTGTTGTAGGTTATCACTGTGCTGGTGTCTGACCTCTATGTGGTCTCTATATGGCGGTGTTGTAGGTTATACCTGAGCTGGTGCCTGACCTCTATGTGGTCTCTATATTGCGGTGTTGTAGGTTATACCTGAGCTGGTGTCTGACCTCTATGTGGTCTCCATATGGCGGTGTTGTAGGTTATACCTGAGCTGGTATCTGACCTCTATGTGGTCTCTATATGGTGGTATTGTAGGTTATACCTGTGCTGGTGTCTGACCTCTATGTGGTCTCTATATGGCGGTGTTGTAGGTTATACCTGAGCTGGTGCCTGACCTCTATGTGGTCTCTATATTGCGGTGTTGTAGGTTATACCTGAGCTGGTGTCTGACCTCTATGTGGTCTCCATATGGCGGTGTTGTAGGTTATATCGGTGTTAGTTTAGTGGCAGCATACATGTGTCCCTGATTGTAAGAGTGAGGGAACACCTGACCCTGTGATAGGAGTTACACTTCTACTTTCTTGCTGGTGTTTATTTTAGAAGGTGGTGAGGGGCGTGACCAAGGGAAACGTGGAGGGAGATATTGTATGTGAGTGGAGGGGGATATGGATGGAGCAACTTAGCCCTGTGTCTGTGATATGTTAGACTTACAAATGTGTGACTAACTTGCTATTGTACTACACAATACAGTTCTGTTTTGCACACTATATTATGTGGTAAAATGGGCGCATTTATGTCCGAGAGGCCGGTAATATTTTTATGTACAGTAGGGTGGGCCCCCCAAGATTAACTCCCCTGTGGGCCACATACCCCCCAGTCCAACACTGAAGATATTCTTAGCTGCACACCCCACCAAATACAATTATTAAAGAAACATACCGCTGTCCACCGATAGTGAACCAAACCGACGTCTCAATCAAAGAAAAAGAAAGGCGCAAAGCACAGATAGATAGATAGATAGATAGATAGATAGATAGATAGATAGATTAGATAGATAGATAGATAGATAGATAGATAGATAGGTGGAAAAATAGATATATAGATGGAAAAAACAATAGATAGATGGAAAGATAGATAGATAGATGGAAAAAACAATAGATGGATGGAAAGATAGATAGATAGATAGATAGATAGATAGATAGATAGATGTTGTAGTTAGAAAGAATGTTGAATAAATAGATAGATCTCATCCTTCTTTGTTGCAATTGATCAGTGTATCTTGTTTCTTACTACACACTTAAGAATCAGTCCTCATCATGTAATTACCATTACACAATATATTACAATTTGACAAAATGGAAAAACAAAGAAATACAAGGTTTCCATCCTCCAGACACAGACACCAACAGGCCACTGAGGGGCTGCTGGAAGATAGATTCCAAACTTTGCACAGATTTCCATCTTGGTCTCTTTCTGTAATTTTCAATAAATTCTCAATCCTTTTATCTTACTGGGAATGTAAGAAGGGAGGTGCAGAGGCACAGTCTGCTATACAAAGTAGTGTTCAGAGAGGAGTGGAAATCAGCTTTCTTCCACTGTTATAATTTACAATTACTTATCACATTACTTCATAATTGTCTTCTCAAAGTGCACTCAATTGCAAAATTAGAATCCTTATCTCAATGTAACAGCCACCTACTATACATACCCCACAAAATGTGCAAATTACACTGAGGAATAGTCTCCGAGAAATCCTCTTCATCATAAGACTGACCTTAATTAAAGTGGTGTCTATCTTTCCTGGTGCATAGAGTGCCCCTATTTCTATTTAAATGAGTGTATAGGACAGAACTATATATCACTAGAGTGCTAGCATGTTACAACACTGCAGAATGTGATGAAATGGTATTAGTGAGCTGCCTATGACAGTTACAGTAGAAGACCAATTCATTAGGTCAAAATCTATACTTTGATATAGCTACAAGATATACAAAGTTAATGAGGTTGTCTGAAAACATAATTTGACGGTCTTAGGGTAAACCATCAATGTATTACACTGGGAAAAAAAAATTAAAAATTTTGTGTCTAGAAATTTTGACCTGTTTCTAGGTAGCTGAGTGCTGCGAAGTCCGAAAATCCCATCCATTGTGTTCCAGCGGCTCTAGTTTATGAGTTTATGAGATGTTGATTACATGATTCTTTTGTTCTTGGGATTAATTTGTGTGTAAATATGTAGCGCAGACGAGTTTAATTGAATGTGCTCATGCACACATATTTTTGTTTGCATGTTGCATGTTTAAATGTTCTAAAATGTATGTATTTTCTGTTTCAAATTAATTTCCAACATTTCTTTAGTACAATATTCAGTGACTACTACTTTCAGCAGCATATACTTGGTAAGGTAGCGATGCCGAATCCCCAAAACTAGAGCTGATAAAGAAAAACAGGTGTCATTTTCAGAATCAGCACCCCAAACATACTGAAAAACGGTTCCAACTTTTAAGGCACCAAAATGAGTGTTCCCCAGGGTTATCAGTAGATGATAATTATTTTACCAGGCACAGCTCCATACATAGAGCTGTGGTTGTGCATGGAATTGCACAACTATTATAGGCCTGAATTATTAGCCCTATATGTACGAGTGATGGGATCCAGTTCAGCAGAATGCTGGTGCTCCAGGGTTACCTTATTCTTTATCCGGGTACGGCACCATGCATCTGTGTAAGGCTGTGCCCAGTGGTGCAGCTCAGCACATTCAAGTAAATGGGCTGTGAAGGGCTGAGCTGCACCACTGGGCACAGCCTTACACAGATGCATGGTGCCGTACCCAGATAAGCAGTAAGGTGACCCTGAAGCACCAACATTCTGCTGATCTGGATCCCATCACTCATACATAGAAGGCCATTAATTTATTGTACCCCTTTCTTTATATACTAAACTGACCTTTATGAGGTGTTAACATGTTGAGTAGAAGGAGTCTTATGACTGCTCTTCTCCAACAAAAATAAAAAATATGACCTGTTGAGTTAATATACCATTTAGGATCCATGGGATTTCATCGTTTGCTGTGTGCTTCTACTGCAGCGCATGGAGTGTGTATCGGACTGTATTACACACCTGGGGCAACATGTATGACAACTGTCTAGGTCTAAAACTCACTTTGTTGGCCATGGCTACTAATCAGAGCGCCCCTTTCATTTTTCCAGAGCACTATATGAAATGAAAGGGGTGCTCTGATTGGTTGCTATCGGCAACAAAGTGAGTTTTAAACCTAGACAGTTTTCATACATGTGGCCCCCTAGTGTTGTTCAATGGGGCTCTGTCCAGTTTGACAATTCTTTGACCAAACTAGTAAAAAGAATATGGGTTGGGGTCATCCCTAACCCTATCCCTAACCATAACTGGAAGTGTAAAAACTTAAAGGAGTTGTCTCATTATGAGCTTTCAGCCTGTCAGTGAGCCTGGTAAGTTGAACTGAGGGGCGTGCTAGCTTGTCTGTCTCTTCTGCTCCCTCTTCCCCCTCTAGCTTGTCTGTCTCTTCTGCTCCCTCTTCCCCCTCCCATCAGCACACAGGCAGCTACGTAACTTCTAGAGGGGGGGGAGGGGGGGGGTTTGCTGCCAGAGTTCACCCTGTGTGTGCCTGCCTAGGTCTGTTACAGGAGAGGGCTGATCTATGAGTGTAGAGAGGAATGTGAAGTGGTGTGCTAATAACAGAGCAGAGAGGATGCAAGTGTTCCTATATCCCCTGCTTAGCTTACAAGTCTCCACATCTCCAGCAACAACAAGGAAAGTGTTACTATACTCAGGATGTCTCACTAATACAGGAGAGCATAAAGTATTCACATGCCTGATCTGTATAGTATTAGTATAGTCACAGTTCCAAAGACACATCATGATTATAGTAACAGACAGGGTCACTGCTGTCACATCTATCTGTGTAGAGAGCAGGAGGAAGCAGGGACACACAGGGTTAATCCAGACAGCACGGACACAGACGCCAGAGTCCTCCCTCCCCCCCTCCCTGCACTACAGAAGCATTCTGTGCGGGAGGGGCTCTCTGCTCCGACCTGTCTTCAAAGACTGAGGAGTCATAAAGACCTGACAGCCAGTAAGATAAGGATCAACAGGTCGGCTGCTATAGAGATTTGAGGAGCTGATGCACTCCTGCTAACAGGGCTAGCTCAAAATCAGTAGGACATTTGTAATGAACATATATTGCAAAGCTGCTTGTTTTTTAAAGATCTTTTAGTTAAAACCCAATCATTGTAGCGAGACAACCCCTTTAAGATTAGGGTTGTTTGCTGGGTTGTAGGTTACCGTTCCAGCAATGTAACACTTCCATTATGGCATACCTTCTGCTCTGATGTTCCATTGACATCACTTCCAGTTACATCACCATAGGCCCAATGTTACAGTAACCAGAAGTGATGTTGGACCAGAAGGCCACAATGGGAGCATTGTTTCAGTGTAATGGACCGAAGCGCGGTGCAGAGGAGCGGACAAGAGTAGCTGTAGTTCTATCATCTCTCACTCACTATTGTCACAGCAACTTCAACTTCAATCATAGCTCTCGTGCTCCATTCTGGGACTAAAACATTCAAAACATTGATCATGCACATTATTTCGCTTTTCTCCGATCATCGCATAAACCGATGCCATGTGAATGCACCCTCGACGCGCCTCTTCTATGAGTTTGGTGCATTACGAAACTTAGAATAGCATGTCAGTGAATAGAAACTATAGTACTGATCCTGCTTGGAGGACCACAGGTCCCAGCAATACCTGTGCTGGCTCTTGCAGTATGAATAATAAAGGGTGAGAGCTGCAAAAATAAATTTCAAATTTAATGTAGTAAAAATTTAATCACTGGGTTTTTAATGTCAAATTTGTTTTAGATTTTATTAATTATTATAGGATATATTTTTATATTAATTTAAATGACCATATTTTTCATTAAATTTAAATAATTAAATCTTATACAGTTTTCTAATCATAATAAACGACTTTTTATTATTGTATTGGTGTAAGTTGAGAAATATTGGACATTTTTGCCCCTTACAGCAAATCTAGCTTCACTTCGACTCCTCAGGCTCAGGCAGACCACATTGAGATAGGTCTGTCTGTCGGAGCAGTAATGCGCCTTGTTTTGACGAACCACATTCATATATGCGTCTAATATTATGAATGTGGTGCGACACGCCCCCAGAACGCCCCCAGAACACCCCCTCATGTTAGGCATATTTGAAAGTGTCGAGTCTTTCAAACAATGTGCCTAACACATAAGTTAGGCGCATTACACATCATAGCCGGCTCAGTTAGGTGCATTGTACGCCAGAAAAAGGGTGAAAAATCCTTTCATACATGTCGCCCCTTGTGTATACTACTATGTGATTTTATGCTGAACCAATGTGGAAATGCTACTTTCTTTGCAATGAGATACTAATGATGACATGATCTCGGAGTGAACTTTGTGTTGAGTTAGGCTATGTCTCCACTGCACACAAAAACGGCCGTTTTTTCAGTGTTTTTCATTTTCTAAAAATGCCTAAAAAAATGACTGTAAAGAGGTCCCATAGACTTTAATAGCAAAAATGTTCTGTAGTCTCCACAGAATGTTTTTTTTTATGCTCATTTTTGCTGCTGGTCGTTTTTTGTAATGTTGCAAAAAATGACAGAGGTGGGCAGAAAGTTTACTACTGAAGTCTATGTAAAGTGCTTGATGGTTTTTAGTGCGTTTTTTGCAAGTTTTTTGCCGAAATCCACGGTAATTATAATGCGGTGCATTTCTGCAAAAAAATGCTTCAAAAATGCGCAAAAAAGGCCATTTTTTAGATGTTTTTTGACAAACGTGGTACAAAAAAAATCTCAGTTTTATGAACGATTTTAGGATTTGGTTTTCAGTGAGTTTTTTTGTCCAATGCAGTGTAGATCTGGCCATATATGTACTGCCAGAGTCCAGAATCTGTAGAAGCTTGTGTGCTGTAGCAAATGTTATTTGTAAGTGTTCATCATTGCAACCGTTGGTTAAGAGGTGGGTGGAGTAGAGAGGGACATGTGGAAAAGTTTATAAATAGGCCTTAGTTTAATTTAGTCTAGGGAGTTAGAGTAGTAGTGTGTTTAGCATGTGGATATACCTGTGATCTGAACCTTTGTCAGATCACAGTAGAAGATGGAGAGTCTCACATAACCCTTTGAAGCCTGGGCCCATTCTAGACTGCAGCTGGAAAGGCCCAAAGCCTTATTCCTCGGCCATGGATCTCTGATTGGACAATAGAGACTCTTATGAAAGGATTGCTGCCTATCTGGATTAGAAGATTCCCTTGGACAGGTACAATAGGGAGGTGTACATGACAGGTAGCACATAGGAAGTCCCCCGCTGGCCTACCGCCCAGAGTGGCGTCCAGAATTGCCTTTGGCCTGGCCCGTCTAGATCCAGTTCTCCTGGGGTTGCTCCATCCTCTTCTTAAAGTCTATCTGGAAGTATTAGGATGTCAGTTCTCCTAGGGTTTGTAAACGCCTTGCAGTACCAAGGCTATATCCAAATAAGAGACCATTTTAGAAGGGAACCTCTGATGGCTGCTAGCTGCAACACAGGTGTGGAAAGGATTGTAACTTTAAGAAAGAGAGATGCCATGTTTAACAACTTGCTGAGAAATAAAAGGGTCAAGTAATGCTTGATTTCAACCTCTAACCCTTCATCTGCCTCCTGCTAACTGCACCAACATAATGGGCGCCTTCCTGCAACACCTCAACATTCATACAGCCGGAGAAGACCACCACCATCATCATGGACGGCGCCCCTGGCGGCTAGAGTATTGACTTCTGCTGTACACTGCAGGTCCCCCAATTAGAAGCCAATTATCCTCATTTTAGGGAAAAAAATTCCTTCCCAACTGTAATCTGGCAATCTGGATCAACAACACTTCTCCAGAATCCCAGTCACTATAACTTGTTATACTATTATGCTCTAGAAATGCATCCAGACCCCTTTTTGAACTCTGTTATTGAATTCACCATGACAAGTTCCTGTGGCAGAGAGTTCCACAGTCTTACTGCTCTAACAGTAAAGAATCCCTTTCTATGTTTATGTAGAAACTTTCTTTTCTCAAGACGTAGAGGATGCTCCCTTGTTCTGGAAACAGTCCTGAATAAATCTTTAGCGAGATCTCTATATTGACCTTTAATATTTTTAAACATATTTATTATGTCCCCCCAAAGCAGTTTTTCTCTAAACTAAATAACCCTAACCCTGCTAATCTTTCTGTGTATTGTAGTCCACCCAGTCCTTTTATTATTTTTGTTGCCCACCTTTGTACCTGTTCAAGCTCTACAATGTCTTTCCTGTGAACTGGTGCCCAAAACTGTACACAATATTCCATATGTGGTCTTACCAGGGACTTGTATAATGGGAGAATAATGTTTTCATCATGTGCCTCTATGCCCCTTTTAATACACCCCATGATCCTATTTGCTATGGCTGCTGCTGCCTGACACTGGCTGCTACAATTACGTTTAATGTCCACCAGGATTCCCAAGTGCTTCTCCTTGTCACTTTTTCCCAGCATTTTTCCGTTTAACATGTAATCATGTCATGGATTTTTCCTCCCCATGTGCATAACCTTGCATTTTTCTGTGTTAAACCTCATCTGCCATTTCCCTGCCCGGACCCCAAACTTATCCAGATCCCTTTGTAATAACACATTATCCTCTATTGTGTTGATTACTTTAAAGAGCTTAGCATCATCTTCAAAGATCGATATTCTACTGTGCAATCCATTTGTAAGTCATTTATGAAAATATTAAAGAGGATAGGGCCCAATACTGATTCCTGTGGTACCTCACTAGTAACAGGGATCCAGTCTGAGTATGTACCATTAATCACCACCCTTTGTTTTCTATCACTGAGCCAGTTATTTACCCACTTGCACACATTTCGTATTATTTCATTTTATATACTGTAGTTTGAAAACTAAATAATCAAAAAGATAATCAGATAATCATCTCTACATGTCTGAAGGGTGGCATCTTCATACCAGGGTTTTTTTAAAGGGGTTGGGTTCACCCATTCTGTGGAGCCCACAGGAAAGTTTCCCGGGATTCATGCATCCGGTCTTTTTTCATGATCTTTTTGTGTGAGGGGTTTCCCTAGAAAAGTGTCAAATTTTTAAAGCAGGGGGAAAATTACAGTAGAGGGGGAAAGATTTTATCTTATTTCCCAAAAAATTTTTCAGAGGTAAATTTTAAACACTCAAAATTAAAAATTTTCCCTTTGTTTGTTAATACACTCTGTTGTCAGGGCTGCTGACGTCCTGTGTGCTGACCTGTAGTAACAAAGTTAAACAAAGAGCAAAAGAGAATAGGGGAGAGCGGGTCATTTAACCTTTTCATGTGACCAATTTTGATGCACTTCCTTTTTCCTATCAGAAGCAAAATTTTCCTGTGGCAAAAATTCCAGTCGGTGTGTGGGGAGTGAGGTGTGGGGGGGGTGGGAAAAAAAAGTTTAAGTTTACTATTGAAAATGTGCAAAAAAGCTATAGGGGGGACACCAAGCCCACATAAACCCTTGAAGGGGCAATGGGCGTTCTGTGATGATGGGGAAAACTTTATGGCTGGTAAACAGGGCTCTTTTGCCGGCGGAAGTTTGTTTCACTTTTTTGATGCTGTATTATTCCAGTACAGTTCTTTTAATTGTTTTCCAATTTTCCACCCTTGGGTCTTGGGCATGTTTCTTCTTCTTTGCAAAAACGCTTATTTGTTCTTATTTTACGTTTTAGTGCTTGTATCCGGGATAAAAAACCCAACTTTATTAATATTTTGATCTAAAAGTGGGGGTGGAAAACCCCATGGATGACAAGTTTGTTCTTTACATACGGGGCTATTTCAAAAAAAAAATAGGTCACCTGTGCTGATCAAAACACTGAAAAATCAAAGGGGAAAAAAAAAACCCACCAAAAAAGTTTAAAACTTAACGATATTGTAAAAGTTTATAAAGGGGGGTTTGTTCAAATCAAAAAAAAACAATTATTCAAGAATGTTCAAAGCCAATTAAAAAAAAGGGTCAAAAAAGAAAAATTTTTTTTAAATTTTTAAAATTTTACCCCTCAAAAAGGGGAACTTGTCACATAGTTAAAGCCCCCCTTTTGGGGAGGACACCCAAAAAGCCAGTGAAAACCCTTGCTGTTTCCAGCACTTTTGTCCTTTATTCTGTAAGTGCAGCAGTTTCAGAGCATTTAATGCTCAAATCTAACAGTTTGCACCCTGTTTCTGCCGAGGGAGTTCACCTTTATTCATGAGCAGTTGTTGCCCCACCCCCCCAAATGTTTGCCCGCCCCCCTGTGATTTATTCACAGGTTTCTCCCTTTTCAAAAAAAAAGGGCCCGAATGAACTGTGAGTATAAAAGGGCCTAGATTTTAAAGGTGGGAAAGGTTTAACGGGGGAAGCAGAGGATGGATACAGCACTGCAGCGGAACGTCTGGCTTGAATAAAACTTCTTTTATTGGAAATCCATTAAAATCGACAACATCCAGGGCATGCAATATGAAAAACTGAGGGGCAAGGCTAAAAAACCCGCCCCATGAAAAAAGCTTAAATTGTGCTTGGGAAACGCATGTCTGTCCTAGTTATTTGGAAACCTTTATAAAGAGCATGAAAAAACCCATGTAACGGTTTTTCCCTTTTAAATATAAGGGTTTGGGGGGGAGGGATTTAGCATGTACCTTGTTCTGGTTTTTAGTGGATGTCATTGGATGCCAAAGGGGATTCTACTTTAGCCAGGGTATTTGCAGGGCCCCGGGGTTAAAGGAGTAAATGGATCTGAAGGAAAAATAGCCAAAACTTGATATCTCCAGTAATTTCAGTTTAAAAGGGTTTTGCACACCTGGGGGGTTTTTTTCAGGAGAAATGGGTGCTTTTAGTGGAAAAAAATGTCTATAGTAAAATTTTTAAACCACGGCACACCCAGTTGATGCAATTTTGAAAGGTTTTATTCACATTGAGCAGATACCCTGTATTTTAAAGGAAACATGGGGGAACATACTCAACAAGTACTCATATTTACAAATTTATAAAGAAGGTCAGAGAGATATAGATGTTTAATGGGACGACGTTTCAGCGAATTGCCCCTTTTTTCAAAAAACTCTGGTTTGAAAAAAAAAACATATTTAAAGATAAGTATATTTAAGGTAATAGGGGGAAAAATGCAAAAAATTTAAAAAAAAATGAAAAAGAAAAAAAAAAGGAAAAAAAAGGGGAAAAAGGCGATAGATGATAAAAACCCTTTTCAAAAAAGAAAAATATAGACAAAAAGAAATAGGGTGCCCGAGAAAAAAAAAATTTGGATCAAAGATAAAAAAATTTGAACAGTCATAAAAGGGAAAATAAAAGAATATGAATAAATATTCTTACCAATAGGAATGAAGGATTTTTAGAGGGATATATAGAGAAAAAAATTTAAAGGGCCAATGTAGAATATTTGGGGGGAAAGAAAAATTATCATTTAATGGTTTGGGGTATAAAAACCCCTTTTGAGGGTTTAGAGGAGTCCCAAAGGCATGACATTTCCCAAATGTGGGGAGAGAAACCTTCCCCAAAAGCCCAATAATCCACAGAAATTGGGAAAGCTGGTTGGGGAGAAAAGTAAAAGAAAGGAATTAGTGATTATGAGAACAATCTAAAAAGGAAAAACAGTGAGAAAAATTTAGCAGGGTCAAAAGGTACCGGGGGCTGGTGGAGCTTTTGGACGAGACGTTTCCCTGTTTTTCCCGAAGGGGAAATTTCCGGCAAATGCCCCGTGTGCGAGCGTCCCGGATTTAGTCATTGCGAATTTCGCCCGAAAATTCCCCCCGGGATTTCGCAGAAAAACAAAAAAAAACGGGGCCCCTGACAGGATGGAGGTCCCCGCAGGCAGAAAAAAACGTTTTGTTTTTAGCTGTATAGAAGGATCACGGCCCGCTCTATCAGAAGGGGAGGAGGGGAGGAAAAAAAGATTTTATGTGGAAGTGAAAGGAATAAAGATCAGGGGGATAGGGGGAAAAAAAAGAATAAAGGGAAGTAAGGAAGCCCCAATTTAAAGGGAAAAAAGGGAAATAAGGGGGCAGAAAAAGGGCCCAATAGGCGGAGGGGAATTAGAGATAAAATAAAGAAGGGTTTGTAAGCATTTCTGGTATATCAGGGTAGGCGTATATCACAGAAGGCAAATTAGATAAGAAACACATCATTTGATCTGGAACAAAGATAAAGAAAATTAGAATGTACAATCAATCAAATTGTATATTAATATAAAAATGGATGCTAATTCCACGTGGAAATATGGAACAGAAAAAAGAAAGAAGCGTTAAGATTGCTAATATATAAATATTAACAGAGTAGTGACACAATGTGCAATACACCAAATAGCTGCCTGGTCTAATAATAATAGCATATTAATATTGTACAATATCATATTCTCTATTCATCCCATTGGGTTCCAGAGTACGCAGTGTATGGATCCAGAAACGTTCGCGTTTGGAAAGGGTAGCGATACGGTTTCCACCGCGTCGAGGAACAGGAATTTGTTCTATTACCTGGAACCTCAATTGTGAAGGGAGATGGTTGCATTGTATGAAATGAGCAGGTACCGGAAGTAGAGTTTCTTTACACCGTATAGTGGATTTATGTTTAGAAATGCGGTTTTTAACCGGCTGTGTGGTTTGACCCACATATGCCAAGCCGCAGGGGCATTTCAGAAGATAGATAACAAAGTTAGATAGACATGTAAATTGTCCCTTTATGGGGTATTGTTCACATGTGTGAGGATGTGTGAAAAAGGAACCTTTGGTCACAGCAGAACACTGTGCGCAGCTCAGACAGGGAAAAGTACCCTTTTTGGGAGAAGAAAATGTCATTTGTCTAGTCTGAGCCCGTAGTGTACCTACATCTGCTCTAACCAGTTGATCACGTAAATTTCTGTCCCTCTTATAGCATTGTAGAGGTGGGTTTTGAAAGATTTCGATGTGAGGATAGGAATTCGATAGAATAGGCCAGTGTTGACGTATGATTTGCTGGATTTTGGGGGTAAACGGATGATATTTAAGCACAAGAGGTACCCGTTGTGTGGTTGACCGGGATACCTGGGGTAGAGTGTCAGATGGTTGGTCATTGTCATCAGTATTCGTCAGGTTTTGTCGTAAAAGTCGTTGTGGATAGCCTCGTTGTGAGAAACGATTAGACATCTCTTGTAAGCGAATTTGACGTGTCTCAGATTTATCAACAATGCGGGATATCCGGCTAAACTGTGAGCGAGGTAGAGATTTCTTTATATAAGGTGAATGATTACTGGAGTAATGGAGTAAACCATTACGGTCAGTTGGTTTTTTGTACAAATCAGTAAACAAGTTGCCTTGGGGATCA
>JAODAL010054815.1:0-24380 GCA_025379985.1 Phyllomedusa bahiana | reverse complement strand
AGGTTTTGTGAAGCAATAAGTGCCTCCACAACCATGAAGGTGTGGAAGAGATGGGTAAGTGTATATACATATTGTGAGTAAAGCTTGTGAAGGCCTCCAAAGCCGGAGTCTTTTTTGCTGGTGAAACTATGCATCCCAGCAACACTATCGGTGGGCTAACAACACCTGCATCCACACATATCGACCATCTAGGTGTACCTTCCTGTCTGGCACATGGTACCTGCACACACTGTACACCCTGAGGAAGGTCAAGTCCAGTTCCTTATAGTAAAAAAAAACACTCTACAGGATCCAACAATGTCTGCCAATTTCAGAGGACATCTCATCTGTGAGAGGTGGGTAAGGGAGTTCTTACAAGGTCTTTTCCATTTAAATTTACCTGCCCATGGGTGTAATGTTTTGCACTTATTTTGATAAAGCTGTGACTTGTTTTATTTCTTTTTTGTCTCCATTTTAGGAGCAAGAAATGATGATGAATGCCGGCTTTCAAGATAAGGTTTCAGGCCTGCAAAGAGAGATCAATAGCTTACGGAGTCAGAACAGCTCACGTGGTTCCGGTTGTACACTACTATAAATTTAGGGAGAATTTTATTAATTTTGCAGAAATTAATTTAGGGTTACCTAGAACCCTATGGTGTTTCAAGGGACACTGCCATCTAAATTTTTCTTTTCACATATTGGCAAGCAATATAGGACTATTAAATAAAAAAATTTTATAGATTTTTAAGGTTGCCTTATGTGCATTACTCTCTCTGACTCCCCTTCTGTGAGCTCTGATGACACAGCAGTGAGCGGATGGCTGTGGATGGTACTTCTTTCTGGTTGGCTCTGGTCTGTGAAGTGAAAATATGATCAGCATTAACCTGATGAGTGTAGCAAATTACCCTCCCTCCACCCTTTTTTTCCATGGTGTAGAAAAACATTACCCAATTTTCTTTTTATGTGTTGCTCATGATCTACTCTAAACTTATTTTTCCCTGTGGACAGGGCCATCTTTTCCATTGGGCACACTAGGCAGTTGCCCAGGGGCCCAACAAGTATAAGGGCCCCAGGTGGGGTCTGCTTGTCCTAGGAATACAAGAAACAAACCCATAAGCCCTTGGTTGGCTTTGCTTATGTAACTGTTTGTGTGTTTTTAGGACGTGCAAACAGTTAAAAATAATGGTGGAGAAGGGAGCCAAAGGCTCCCTGCCCTGCCAATTAGTCTTGTAGGCTGTAATTGTCCAGACATAAGTGTCGTGTTTAAAATGGGTGTGGGTTGGGGGGGGCTGGAGGCAAGACCTAGTGCGATGTCATGTATTTGGACAGAGCCCACTGCAATGGACTGCCCAGGGGCCCATAATGCTGTTGAGATGGCTCTACCTGTGGAGCGAACAATAGAGCACTCATTATGTCATTACTTACTATTTGTTATATAGAGATGAGTAGTAGCTGAAGTAAAGTGAGAAATAGTTTGAGCCTGCCAAACAAAAGTTTTCTTTCACAGTTAGAGAAGGACAATATTTAATATGTAATTTTAAATTGCATGTAACTGCCGATATAAAAGATACCAAAAATCCTAAAACAAATTGTCCAGGAATATTGGTTTTAACAAAAATACTCCTTTCTAAAGGCGGTGTGCCTTTAATTGCTGATAATTCTTCATTAGAGAAGAATGGTTCCAGTCCTCCAGTGCCAGAAAATCAGTGAATGGTTCGATTGTTTCTATATTGGACAATGGTGGGAAATCCTAGGTGGCCACTGGGGTTCTATGGTTCTGATGGTTCTATGGGGTCTGTTTGGGTTTTTGTGGGCTTGATTGGTTGCTATGGGCTTGAGGATTGGTATGGGGTTGATTGGTTACTGTGGGGTCTATGGGTTGTATTGGCTCTGAGTGGTTTTTTTTATGGGGGTCTGTTGGTTATTTGGGCCCGATGATTATATGGGCTCACAGGGTTTCATGGGCAAAAAAGAAAGTATTAAGCTTAGTGTTCATAAATGAGTCTGTAAATAGTACATTAAAGAGTTTGGGAAATGTTGAAAAATAAAGGGAAAAAAAAGGAAAACGTTTTGTCCCGAGGTTTATCTTTTTATTTTTCTCATTCAAAGGTGTATTCGTTTTTAAAAACAAAAAAAAATAAAAAAAAAACATTTGTGACTGTCTTAAAAGGGAAAACCGCACATAGATTATGCCCCCTTGTGAGGGGGCACAAACTAGTGTCAGACCCGCTATTCCCCGCGTGTGCCCTTATTCTGTAAGATGCTGGGTTTTTTAGCTTTTTCCCCCCAATTTATTCATGATCAAGTATTAGCCCCGCCCCCAAAGGCTACCCCCCCCCCGACAGTTATTCACAGCTACCCTTTTCAAGTAATGGTTTATGTTAGGTGGGCGGGGCTAGCCTCAGGGGGGCGGAGTTTTTAAAAAACTGACATTGAAAGCTTTCGAATGACTCTTTGGCTGAAAACGCAGATTTACTTAAATACACGAAAACTACGCATCTTAAGAATAAGGGGGACCGTGGAAAACAGCAGGGTTGAATGTTTGTGTGTCCTAGCAGGGGGGGCTAAACTTGTGACAGGTTCTCTTTTCAAAGACTGTTCTAAAATAGAAAATTTCCCCATACTTACCCCTCTCATCACCACCGATCCAGCACGACCAGAGTTCCAGTGTTCTCCCCCCGGTTCTCCGTTGAGTCACGTTCATGGGGTCACATGATGGCAGCCAATCCTACCTTTGGGGCAATGATGGTGCACCCAATTCTGACCTTGTGGTCACAGGTGCGAAGCCAATCCCTGACTCTGTAGTCAAAATGTGCTGCAGTAATACCGACCTCGGATCACATATGCTGCACCAAACACTGACCACATGGTCACATGGGGTGCAGGCCCTCCCTTGACCTCTGTGGTACAGGATCGGCCCGCCCAAACCTTGACCTCTGTGGTCAATGTTTCGCGCCAATCACGCCTTGTGGTCACATGACTGAGCCAATCATGGCCCCTGTGGTCAAAATGATGCTGAGCCAACACCTCTGTGGTCACATAATACTGCAGCCAATCCCTGGACCTCTGTGGTTTCACAGGATGCTGCAGCCAATCCTTGACCTCTGTGGTCACACGATGCTGCAGCCAATCCCTGACCTCTGTGGTCACAGGATGCTGCAGCCAATCACTGGCCTCTGTGGTCACATGATGCTGCAGCCAATCCCTGACCTCTGTGGTCACACGATGCTGCAGCCAATCCCTGACCTCTGTGGTCACATGATACTGCAGCCAATCCCTGATCTCTGTAGTCACATGCTGTATGGTGGGCAGCAGTGGAACGGTGGTGAATGGAGAGGTAAGTATTGGACAATTTTCTATCTTATCATAGTGGTAGGTGGTAAGAAGGTTTTTAAAAGTCTTGGAAAATCCCTTTAAGAATGAAGATTCTTGTTGTGGGTGACTCAGGGCATAAGTCACGCCAGGACACTGTTCCCGGCATCTTCTAGACCAAAATCCTGAGAGGAGTGATAACTTCAGCACGTCTCGCCGCCTGCACCACTTACTACTGTAGGCCACTGGCTTTGTCTGAGGGCTGCAATAATAGTTGGCGGAGAAGGGAGCCTTTGGTTCCCTCTTTGTCAGCAAGAATGCAGTGTTCCTTCTCTGGCTGACCATCTATTATATTATTGGCCTGCTGAAGTCAGGGAAATATATTGCCAGGCGCGGTTTCTCTTCATTAGAAATCCCTTTAAAGGGTTTGTACAGGATTATAAGAACATGGCTGATTACTTCCATAAACTTAGCCACACCCAGGCTTGGACTAGCCTACAGGGGAAAAGAAGTGAGGTTGATTTTCAAGGAGAAATGCAGAAAAAGCGAGACAGAGTGCAGAAGCCAAGTGCAATATATTCGGTCATGCACAGTAGCTGTAAGGTGGGCCCCAAGTATCAACTCCAATGGTGGGCCCCAAGTATCAACTCCACTGGTGGGCCCCAAGTATCCACTGGTGGGGCTTAATAATCAACTCCATTAATGGGTCCTAAGAATAAACTCCACTGGTGGGGCTCAAGAATCAACTCCACTGGTGGGCTCAGGAATCAACTTCACTGATGGGCCCCAAGAATAAACTGCAGTGGTGGCCCCAAGAATCAACTCCACTTGTGGCCCCAAGTATCAACTCCATTGGTGGGCCCCAATAATCAATTCCACTGGTGGGCCCCAATAATCAATTCCACTGGTGGACCCCAAGAATAAATTCCACTGGTGACCCAAAAACAGCTCCCTGGTGGGCCCAGATCAACTCTAAGGGTGGATTCCAAAACAACTAACTTGGGGCCTCAAGATCGCTCCACCGGTGGGCCCCAAGAATCAACTCCACTGGTGGACCCCAAGAGTCAGCTCCACTAGTGGGCCTCAAGAACACTCCAGTGGGTCCCAGCTCAATTCCAGGGTGGTCCACAAACAACTCCAGGGCTGGGCCCCAAGCATCCCAGTGTCATACCGATCACACCCATCCATGAGTTGTTTTCTGGCTCAGTTTTACTTAAGTGAAAGGAGCAGAACTGCAATAACAGACAAAACCTAAGGATGGCCATGGATATTCTTGTTCAGGACAACCCCTTCCAGTTTTCAGTTGTAACCAGTATGACAGCAGTATATAATGAAGGAACCCATTGTAATGGTTCATTAGTACTATTGTAGTTCAGATTCAGGTCAAAGTCGAATTAGACAGGAGTTTCAGATATGCAATTAGGGTCGTCCATAATCTTATTTTGGTAAAAATCCTTAAAAATTCTACCCAAGCCCTAAGCTTAGAGAATATCTGGTAACGGTAAATCTCCATTCTTTTTGTTTGATACCACATTCTGAATTACGGTACTCTGTAATTATCTAAATTAAAGGAGTTCTCCCAGAAACTTGTCATTGAGCAGAGTTGCATCTGTATTTCTTTTGTTACCAATAAAAAGGCAGAAAAAGATAAACTTTCCTCGCCCTGGGATTCCACATTTTCTATGCCAGCCCTCCTACTCATTAAGCCTGAACACATCCTTTCGTCATAGGGAACATCTGGGTAACCCCAGGGTTAGGGTTAGAGTTAGGCTTAGTCCAACCCTAACTCCTAGGGATAGTGTTGTAGTTGTGGTTCAGATTAGGGTTGAATTAACCATAACCAGATGTTTTCCAGATATTCCCTAGATGTCTCCAAGATGTTCCCCAAACATTTGTCAGATATCCCCCAAATATTCATCAGATGCTCTCCAGATTTGTCCTAGATGGTTGCCAAATGTTTCCCAGATATTCCTTAGATGTGTCCAAGATGTTCCCCAAACATTTGTCAGATGTCCCCCAAGTATTCACCAGATGTTCCCCAGATTTGTCCTAGATGGTTCCCAAATATTTCCCAGATATTTCCCGATGTGACTCAGATCTTTCCTAAATATCCCCCAGATGTTGCTCAAATGTTTCCAGGATGTGTCCAAGATGTTCGTACGATATACCCCAGATGTGCCCAGATTTTCTCAAAATGTGCCCCAGATATTTCACAGACATCAAATGACTTTTCTTAGGAGGTATTTGGCTGCTGCAGATGTCTTCTTGAGGGCAGAAAAAATATGCAGAATTTTTCCCTCATAGACATTAATGGGATTCATTCACCCAAATGGTTCTCAAACCATAAAGAAAGCTTTTTTGGCGTAAAATTAACATTACTAAAAAAAAATTGAACGCGACAGCAAAAACACAAGTAATAAACACAATTAAAATCAACACATTTTTCAATCCATTTTATTGAGCAAACATCACAAAACAGTAAAACCACACAAACAGACATACTTGGCTGTAACAAGCTATAAAATACGGTAAACACATAGGGCTACATGTATGAAAAAGGTCTAGGTCTAATACTCACTTTGTTGCCCATAGCAACCAGTCAGAGACCATAGCAACCAATCAGAGACCATAGCGACCAATCGGAGTGCCCCTTTAATTTCATATAGTCCCATGAAAAAATAAGAGGGGCTCTGATTGGTTGCTATGGGCCACAAAGTGAGTTTTAGACCTAGACAGTTTTCATACATGTGGCCCATAATAATTTTTTGCATTTTCCTATATTAGAAGAGAACATAAACTAAACACTGTGGGCAGCATTTATGACATTTGCCGTTTAAATGCCAAATTTCATGCGCATCATAATACCATAGAATGCGCCTGATTTTGAACCTGCTCTACAGCAAGTCATAAATCAGACACATTCTAGCGCTTGGACGACATTTCTTGCTCAGGTAAACCACTTTTAAAGTGCTCTACCTGTTCCAGCTATAATGTGCCTAGAATTGACATACTGAAGCTATAAAGCGCATTACAAAGTGCCGCGGGCGTTCTGTAATGCGCCTGATAATGGCATTCGGGAGGGATTTCAGTGATGCAAACGGGGTTGTGCCTGATGTCGGTCTGAAAATTTGCCAGACTTCTGGCGCAGCCTCGTTCATACATGTCGCCCTGTGTGTGACCAAATAGCACCTGAAGAAAACAAATCCTCATCTCACAAAAGACAAGACCTCACACAGCTCTGTCAGCATCAAAATAAAGTTATGACTATGAATGTGGAAGGCAAAAAAACAAAACAAAGAAAAAAAATATTGAGAATCTAAATAAGTGAAGCACCCAAAGGTCTCTTTATGCTTAATGTGTGATCACACGTGGAGGGTTTGTTTCTTGTTCTTCAGCAGAAATTACAGTTTTTTTAAAAAAAAACTAACAAAAATGCAGCAAAAAATGCAATGAAAAAGGGTCCGTTATTGATATGTAATAAACTTATTCAGGGGCAGACTGGCCCAAAGGTTATATGGGAAAAACACCAGTGCTGGGGCTGCTTTTTCATGGACCAAGGCATAGAATAAGAGGCATGTGCAGTTGTGTAGAGTATCTGTGGGTCCCAAGAATCAGCTCCACTGGTGGGCCCCAAGAATCAACTCTACTGGTGGACCCCAAGAATAACCTCCAGTGGTGGGCTCCAAGAATCAACTCCACCGGGGGGAATCCCAAGATTCAGTTCCACAGGTGAAACCCAAGATTCAAGTCCACTGCTGGACCACAAGAATCAACTCCATTGGTGGGCTCCAAAAATCTACTCCACTGGTGGAACCCAAGATTCAACTTCACTGGTTGACCCCAAGAATCAACTCCACTGGTGGGCCCCAAGAATCAACTCCACTGGTGGGCCCCAATATTCAACTCAACTGGTGGCCTCCAAGAATCAACTCCATTGGTGGTTCCCAAGATTCAACTCCACTACTGGGCTCGAAGTTTAAACTCCACTGGTGAGCCCAAGTTTAAAATCCACTGGTGGGTTCCAAGAATCAATTCAACTGGTGGGGCCCAATAATCAGTTCAAGTGGTAGGCCCCAAGAATCAGTTCAAGTGGTGGGCGCCACACACCCCAGTTCAAAACTGTACTAGGTGAATAGAAGAAGATGAGGCATAAGGGGGCCTAATGGGACCCTGCCACTAAAGGGCTTCTGTAAACTTGGAACTGGTCCTATATACATGCACTGGATGACAACCTGTATGGTCTATGATTTTTATTGAGATTCTTTGGCCAATTATGTCCCCTGTGGATGGATATTTCCATACAATC
Source organism: Phyllomedusa bahiana (assembly GCA_025379985.1). NCBI lineage: Eukaryota > Metazoa > Chordata > Amphibia > Anura > Hylidae > Phyllomedusa > Phyllomedusa bahiana. The sequence continues at coordinate 16,783 of JAODAL010054815.1, read as the reverse complement.
ATCTACTTCTGTCCAACAGAGGAGCCTCCCACCCATCGAGACCCCAAGTATAGGAGCTCTGATTCTGGCAAACAATGTGGCATCTATAATCTGGTTTAGAATAGTGAAATAGTTTTCTAAGGGGTAAAAAAAGGGAATTTAGGAATTATAATGTGGATCTATGTAAGAGCAGGGGTGTCAAAGTCATTTTCACCAAGGGACACATTAGCATTTTGGTTGGCTTCAAAGCAGGACTGGGACAAGGTATTCTGGTGCGCGAGGCAAATAAGGCATATAGTTTCCTCCAATGGAAAGTTCAGCTCCCTCCACACCTCCTTGCGCCCCCTTTTCTGCCTGGGATGAAGTGGAGTGCTAGGCAATTGCCTACCTTCACCTGCCTGTCATCCCAGCCCCGCTTTAAAGGGCCTTAGAGGGTGGCTATGGTGTCTCGCTAGGGTTGTCACAGTTGTGCCAACGCATGGGAGTTCCTGAACAGAGTGGTGTGAAGGTTTCCACCAGAGCTCTAAATCCAAGATGGCACCCATCACTGGCGCCAGCATTTCTGTCAAGTGTTGGCTGCATCCTTTGGGGAAAATGGAGAGCCAGGTCTTCTGTGAAACTTGTCTGTCCCTGATCACAGTACATACATAAAATGAGGCAGTGGGCAGCATTCGACCTGCAGGCCTTAAGGTTGACATATGAGGGTTAGGTAAAACCTATGCTGTGAGCACTATTAGTCCATCATATTTATGATTTCTGTTATTCTTAGATGTTTACTTGATCACAAAATACATTTAAAGGGACACTTCAGGTTAACTTTATACAATATTATGCTAAGTACAGGGCCCAAGGGTTGGGGCATGACACAGTCTTCTCTGAATCCCTCCCTCATACCCGGCACCCTGCTCACAAGGCCTAATTATTATTTTTGCATGTGGTGTCTCTTTAATTACATGGCTCCTATAAGAGAACTTTTTTAACAATTTTACCTAAATCACCAGGTAATAATGTTGTGATGATTTCTCCCATTAATGATTGGGGTCTGCAGTTCTCCTCTCGTAAGTGGCTGATCTCCTCCTCCAGCATCTGACATTGGTTCTTAAACCCTGCGGCCATCATTTCTTGTTGTTCCTGCAGAGACAAAATTGGATTGAAGACTTTAACTGGTGGAGTGTCTGAGTGAAGCAAGTCCTTTTCCATACCCTATACTAGTTTTTGATATACTTAGGTCTACTAAAATTGGCTTCTCCATTGTGATCCAAAGCAGTATCCTCTTTTCATAACCCTTAGATCAGTCTAGGGCCATCTTATCCATTGTGCAATTGCCCAGGTGTCAGCAAGCATAGGGGGCCCAGAGGTTGAATGCATGTCTTGGGAATCCACTATATATGCTCTGGATCCCTGGGTTGATGCTGCTTATTTAACTTTTGAGCGTTCTGAGGACATGTAAACAGTGAAAAATCTTGATCGAATAGGAAACCATTGGTTCCCTGTCCCATCTATTACTCTTGTAGGCTGCAGGCTACCTACAGGACATCAGGGGGTGTTCCATCATAGGCCGAGTGATGATGTGGGTGTGTGTAGGCGTGGATGGCCTCATGTGGTGTCATATTTGGACATGGTTAGACCCATGGCCTAGTGTGATGCCATGTATTTGGGCAGGGACCAATCCACTGTTTTTCCAAGGGGCCCATAATGCTGTGAAGACAGCCCTTGGTCAGTCCACCACTGCCTTTGTTTGCCAACAATGAGGTTCCTTTAAAGAAAGGACACTGGCACAAGTTCTTCATACCAGTAAAAAAGGGAATTGTGCAAACGGGGTCTAGACCCTTCTCTTCAGCCTCATGGTTGGTGCACGTTTGTTGCTGGTCTACATATAATCAACTCAGGATGTGACTGAATGGAGTAGGTGTCACTGCTCTTCTCCCAATTCCTTTACAAGATCAATTACACACCCGGGTTGACAAAGACTGAAAAAATAACCTGCTCTTCCCAATAGACTAAGAATACGATGGTTATATCATGTGTGCTGAATATGTTTTTGTGTTCGGTCAATTCCAGTAGAATATGGACAATGTTAGGAATACAAAAATTCCTGAGCGCTCATCAGAACCATGACTAGTTTTGTAGTGTGGATTTGGATGGAAGTTGACCCAAGTGTAAGATCTTTGGTTCAAGTCAGCCCAAAGAAATTTTTGATGATCATTGGCAAAAAATTTACCATAATATTAACTTTAATTAGGCTTAGGGATGTTAGGGGTTAATTTTCCAGTTCAGTGATGTGACGCTCTTGTTGCGGCCTGATGACCAGTTCGACATTACTTATGTTATGGCAACCAGAATGGTAACCAGAAGTGACTTTAGATGTGCGACATCACTTCCTGTTACTTCAACATAGGTTCAATGTTATGGTAACTGGCAGAAACGTCAGATATTATGCCCGATATCACTTCCGGTTACCAATGTTATGGTAACCGGAAGTGACATTGGATGTCATGTCTGATATCACTTTCTGTAACTTCCAACATAGGCCCGATGTTATGATTGCTGAAGGTAATGGTCAATGACATGTCCGACGTCACTTCCTGTTCCTTCCTTCCAGTGTCCATAACACTGGCCCTTTGTTGAAGAAACAAGAACTAAAGTAGGATATGATGATCAACATTGCTTCTGGTGACCATAACATTAGGCATATGTTGAGGTAACAGGAATGATGTCAGATGGGACATCGGACCAAATGTTAAGTGTCACCCGGAGAGTTGCATCTCCAAACTGGTAAGTTAACCTCTAAAACATCTCGAAACACTAGCCCTGACCCCAATTTAAGGTTACAATTACAGTTATGGTTACGGATAAGGATAGGGTTAGAGAAAAAAATTTAGGCTCAGAATATCCAGAAACCAAATGTTTTTACAAGTTCATTCGAACACGTACACCATCATACACCACCCGTTACCTTGAGTTTCTCTTTTATCAGCCATTCATTTTCTTCCTTCATTGTCTTCTTTTCTTCACTTATTTTCTGTTCCAGCATTTCCACATGCATTTTATAATTTTCTTGCTCATTTTGCATGTTCTTCTGTAAATCCATGTGAGCTTTTTCCAGAATTTCCCTCTTCCGTGCCTCAGCTTCTGCCTTTGATCTCTCCTCTATAGAAATAGATGGATATGGATTATGGATAAAAAAAACATTGATTATAGGTATATGAACATGAAATATGGATACATGGACATGGAAGAAGGACACGGATTATGGACAGATGGACACGGATTATGGACAGATGGACACGGATTGTGGATAGATGACATGGATTATGGACAGATGGACAAGGACAGACACAGATTATGGACAGAGGGACATGGATTATGTATAGAAGGACAGGGATGGACATGGATTATGGATTAATGGACAAAGATTTAGAACATCTTTGCTATTATGAAACTGGAAATTTTTTTTTGGTGGGGGCTGTACTTTTCACATGAAAACTATTTTATTTTCTATACTTTTGTTTATTTTAAACAGGTATTTGAGCCATGTAAAATTTTGTCTAATTTGGGCCACAATGGGGTAAAAAAAAAGGAAACAAAATGTACTCACTTCCAAAGTATCCCAGGACCAAAGGAAATGATTGCTCTCCATTCATTCACTATAGTGGAAAGCAGAGAGACGGCATTCTCTCTGTGTCGGGATAAGACAATAAGGGCGACATGTATGATTTTTGGCGCCCAGGCACCATTTTTTTTTGCACGCATTTGTAGCGTAAAATTAACCTGAATCTATGAACCTGTTCTACTGCGGGTCATAGGTTTAGCTCTTTCTAATTACTAAGCGACAATTCAGGCTCAGGTAAACCACTTTTAAAGTTCCAGCAGTAATGCTCCTGGATTTCCCGTTCAAAAGTCATATATGTGTAGCTTCGTACGGTTGTAGTGCGCCCCACCTCCAGCATGCCCCCCTGATCTCCGGCGCATTACAAAGTGCCGCGGGTGCTCTGTAATGGGCCTGATATTGGAGTGCACATCATTAAAAATATAGAAAATAGGGCTGCGCCAGTTTTCGGGCTGAAAAGACGCCAAACTTCTTTCGCAGCCCCTTTCATACATGTTGCCCCTAGAGTTCAGAGAAACGGATTTCGGGTAGTTTTGGAGCAGGTGTCCCAGGGGGCAGGTGTAACTTTTGTCTTTTTTTTACCCCAGCCTTAACCCATTTGTTTCCAATATCCCTTTAATTTAGTAATTTATTTAACTTAACTATTGTTGTGTGTGCTTTGAGAATGGTAGCAAACTCCAGGATCACCCCGAGCAGCAAAAGCTCTAGCTACATCATTACCCATTTTCCCTATTTTGTAAATTAAAGGTTTTTGGATTTTCCACAAATTGTTCAGTGATTTTCATCATTGAAATCTCTTATGCCGTTCCCATGTTACTGAAATCAGCGTTGTGTTGGGACAAGGTCCAAGGTCTCTTTTATTTTGATATCTTTGGGACCTGTGAACCTGATGGCATCTTCTGAAATACTACAAAAGTTACATAAACTACCAGAAAAACATTGATTCTTTATAAGCGAAATGGTTCAATGGTTAATGTATTTTTTTGTTGTATCGTTGGGTCAACAGTTTCTGATCCAACATGGAGCTTTTATGCTCTTCCATGGCTTGGAAGGATATCCTGCCACTGTTCTCACCATGGATCCTCTATAGGATATGCCATAAAAGTCTTATAGATGCACCTCCCACCTCTGTCACCTATCTCAGGAATGGGCCTTTTGAAGTTTCGACTAAGAATGGAGAGCTGGTAGCGCCATTCTGATCTATAGGCGTTCAGAGTATGGCTGAACATACCATTCACCCTACTGGGAACTGCCATAGAATGGAATGGCGCTACCAGCTCTCCATTCTGAGCTGAAGTTTTCAGGGGCCAGTTCTCGAGATAGGTGATATCTTTTCAATATGCCATTAAAGTCCATAGTGATAAAATCCCTTTAAAGGGGTTTTGCCACAAAGTCATTTCATGCCTAGTTTGTCCAGCTTCAGCTTTCAGTGTGCTCAAAAGTGGGCATGTATGATTTGTTTGAACTGCATATCATGTGATCCAGCAGGCTGACATCACCATGACATTCTTTGCAGTGTGCTTACTCAAGTCAAACAAAGGTCTGTTTATGTAAACAACTGTGAGTAGTTACAAAGTAGCTGAATGGTTAGAGCTTCTGCCTTCCAACATAGGGGTCCTAGGTCCAAATTCCTGCAGGGGCCAAACATAAAGATTTTTTTGTCTCAATACACATATCTAATTGAGGTTTCTTTTTATTTATTTGCAACGTTTGACTAATTACTAAGGAGCACAGAGGACGGGAGTAGAATGACAGCACCTGGGGTTGAACTCTCACTCAGCAGTGAGTGTGTGTGATTACTAAGGAGCACAGAGGGCAGGAGTAGAATGACAGCAGCATTTAATTTGCAACCTTCCCATGTCAATTTTACTTCCTGGTAAAAGCCCTTTAAGATCTTACCAGCCAACTTCTTTTCATTCTCTTGCAGAGTTTTATCAGCCGTTAGGATGGTGGATTCTTCACTCTCCTTTCCTTTGAGGAACTGTTGCAAGACTTCCAGAGACTGTGGTGAAATCAGATGTAGATATGGTAAAGAAAATTGTAAAATAGAATGACTTAGGCATCCTCTAAAGGACATGGTAAATGGAAAAATGCAAAAGGAGTTATGAGCTCTACTGACCTTGACCCCTTTGCCTTTGGCCTTCAGATAATCAGCTTCCAATGATTTCTTCTCTTTGGTGTACAAGTTATATCCTCCGGGCACAGAGAACTTCCCTTCCCTTATTCCTGTCTCCAGTCCAGCACTCAGCTCCTCCAGTAATCCTCTGCACCTTCTCACAGATGCCTCTTCGTTTTGCTGCTGATACAATTGCTTTTTATGTCTCAGTTCTTCCTACAAAAGAACATTTAAGGAGAATTCCAGTCAAAAAATGAAAAAAAAACTTTTCCCATATGATTTTTAGATGTTTTCCTTTTCTAACAACCTTGTACTCGTTAGTCAAGTTTGGACTGGCCCACTTGGAAGCAGGAGAAACCCCTGGTGGGTCTCTGGACATGGCAGGCTTGTGGATGCTTTTCAGGGAGAAAGCCTGAGAAAGAGTAGCAGAAAGCAAGAGGCACTTGCAGTATGTATAGTCATGCACAGTAGCTGCAGGGTGGGCACTAAGAATCAACTCCCATAGTGGGTTTGAATAATTAACTCCACTGGTGGACCCCAAAAACCAACTCCACTGGTGGTCCCCAAAAACTAACTCCACTTGTTGGCCCTAAGAATCAACTCTACTGGTGGCCTCCAAGAATCAACTCTACTGGTGGGCCCCAAGAATCAACACCACTAGTAGTCCCCTAGAATAATCTTCATTGGTGGGTCCGTAGAATAAAGTCCATAGGTGGGCCCCAAGTATCGCCTCCACTGGTGGGCCCCAAGAATCACCTCCACTGGTGGGCTCCAAGAATCAACACCACTGGTGGCCTCTAGAATCAGCTCCACTGGTGACCCCTAGAATCAACTCCACTGGTGAGCCTCAGGTATCCCAGTCCAACATTGTCCTTGGCACATATTTTCTCATGACAGTCACCTTTTACTTCATATTATTTCTCAGGTAGTAGATTTTTTGTACCTCTTGTTCCTGTGTGAATACTGAATTAGGCTTACAAGTATTTTACATACTGATCTCCATTCAAGTGGTGCCCATATTTATAGATAGAATGCGCATATAAATATTCTGAATCAATGCCGAACAGTACATGAATAAGTACTTTATACATTACCAAGATAAATAGTGCATATAGTACCCAAAATTGACATAATATTTCCATTCATTGTCCATATATACTGTATATTTTAATAGTCTCTCCCACTCTTGCCAAACAGTCTTGCCCAGTTAATTTGCTAGACAACGAGTGAACAACAAATAGCCTGAAGCACCATGCTTTGCCCAGATAGTAACATGAAGACTAACAAAACCCACAAAATACCATATTATGCCCACATAGTGCCAGACAGAGCCAATCAGTGCCCAAAATATAACACTTGTTATCTTGAATATGTAAAAAAACATGTTTAAATACAATTATATCACGTTGCTTACCACAAGCATGAACTGGTATTCTTGATTTTCATCCTTGAAGGAAAGTTTCATGAAGACTTTCAGTGCTTCTGCATGAAATTCCTTGTCCAGATTTAGAAACTCCTCATGGGTCTCAGTTGGAAATTTGCTCACATGTTGAATCATCATCTCGTCATACTTAGATAAAGCTTCTTTTACAGCTCGAGAATTCTCAATTTTGGCCAAAGCAAGAACAGCATTTTCCATTGAAGGAATGGATCCACTACGAATGGCCTCTACGTAGGAGACTGCGACATCCCCAAGACCTTATAATTTAGAGTTGTGAGACTAAGACCATGCAGTAGGAGAAGACGATGTAGAAAAATACAAAATCATACCATAGAGTGAGAACTTACCTCTCCCAGTTATCATGTACCCGCCGGATAGGGTTTTAACTGGACTTTTATCATACACAAATTCGCAGAATTTCTTTGTCTGGTGTACAAAAGCAGGATCCAGTTGAGACTCTTCCACATCATCCAGATTCCGGAGATTGGTCTTAGATGCCGGACGGTCAAACACAAAACATTTGTGTGAATGGAAGAAATGGAGGATACACTCCCGGGGTAGGTTGTAATTTCGTACTGCTGCACTCATACCTAGAATTAGATTATAAGGGTAGATACTTATCTGCAATTGCATACATGAGTGCTCAATGTTTAGAGATAGTCCATCATCAGGTTCCTTAGCAGAATTTCCATTCTTTCTATGAGATCTATCTAGCCCTTGCAAACCTAGCTTGTCCTTCAGAAAATATGTTCGGAAAGTCATGCTATCTTCTGTGAACAAAGTTGTATCATAGAAGAGGAATATAATCTACATGTCTTCCAGGAGCTTCATGCTTGTTCAATATCTGAACAGTTTATACTCTGGAAATTTGCATTTAGATAGTTATAATTAGTATTTTGCTCAAACCGGGCTCTGTTGGATTGGACACAGGTTTGACCAAACTTGTGAAAAAACTCAGATTCGGAATATCCAGATCCCAAAATTTGTTCTCTGATCATATCCCTAGCCATAACTATAACCCTAACCCTAAGTTAGGGTTAGGTTATGGTTCTTTGAGGGGTATTTACGAATAATTTTACCTGCCCAGTGACTGGACACTTCTGTTGCGGACTAATTTTTGGTTGAACATGCCATCCAACCTAAATACCATATCATCAGAGGTGTAACTTAAAGCACTTGGGCCCCAATCCAAAAAGTTAAATCGGGCGCCCCAACTATTATGTGTTAATTATAATACTGGTGTCATCCTATGTGGCAGGAGGGCTTCTGGGCCCTTCTGCACCCCCTAAAGCTAGGCTCCTGCATATCGTTAAATAACCATAAGTGATCTTCAATGGGAAGTTAGGCAGCAGTGGAAGCGTTGTGTAATTTGATTCAAATCCAGGCTGTCCAAATTTTTGGAAAAAAATAAATAAATTTGACTGGTTTTGGAATTTTTTTTCAAAATCAGTTTGGGTTGACCCGAACCAAAGAGTTTGGATTTGGACTGAATTAGATTTTTACTCAAATTCGAAGCACAGTACTAGTTGTAATCTTTACACCAGCCTTCATATTGGCATTGAGATATAGGAGGAAAAAAAGCAAAGTGCAGTGGAACAGAAGGCTTTTCAGCTATTTTAAGGGCGTGTCTGTCAACACTTTGATGACTGGTTCCAATAACAACTCTTATTATATTGAAAGCAGCTCTGGACTCTAATACAAGTTTTTACATGAATCACAATCAACATTCTCGGCTTAGCGTCTATACCTGGCTTCAGCTTCAAGGCATTTTTCAGATATTCATCTTCGGTGATATCTTTCCCATTGAGTTGCAGTTTAAGATTAAAATCTCGGACACACCATACAAAGGATGGGAAAAATCTCTTGAAGTCTGAGGAATCGTCTTCAAGATCCGATTGTTGCTCACTCGATTTCACTTTTATTTTCTCAGTTAGTTCTGTGACATAACTGTGAGAGGTTCAGGAGTAATAGGTACAGTATATACCTATAAAACAAATACACTTCTCAAACCCCAAAACAGGTTCTGGCGAATGGGCATAAAAAAGAACAAGCTGACCAAGAAAGGGGAGATATACACACAGTCCTAGTATCTAGTAAGTCTTATGTCTAACCCTATAAATTGCACCCTCTGTAAGGGTAACTCTACTATTCTTCTCCAGCAAGGTCTAAACAGCAAATGTCAAAATGCCGTCAGAACCATGTTTTTTTTGCCCACACTTGCGCAAAAGGTGCAGTCAGTTTTGGGATTTGCAGTCTGCCCCGTACATTTGAATGTAAAGGAATCTGATGGAAATCCAACGGAATCCGGTGGAATGTACAACATGTTCCATATTCCGTTGGATTTTAAAACCCTGCAGCACAGGGTACCGTCAGATTTTTGGCGGAATCAAAATAATGAATCCTGAGAAAATCCGTCGGAAAACCTGTGCTGTGTAGACATAGCCTTAAAATCTATAACAGATGTTATCCAGTAGAAAAAAAAATGTTCTAAATAATATCTCTCCTATGGTTATGCATTTTTATAATACATTGTCTTTACATAGTTAATTTCAGGGGCCCATATAGAGTAAGCACCTGCCCCTCCCCCCATTACCACTTCCTTACTTGCACCATATTAGAAGGCTTCTTTTAAAAAAAAAAAAAAAGTAATCAGGGCTCCTGATAGGATTACTACTAATAATGCTCAGATGGAACCCTGGCATCTTGCAGTTCTACATTAGATAGTTCTACATTAGTTTGATAGCAGGAAGCTCAGTAGCTCTGTGTCTCCACACAAAGGAAGCAGCTCTGTGTCAAGCCTAGGAGATCAGGTGACAAAAGGGGTGTGCTTTTAAGGCTATCCTTTAAAACCACACCCCTTTGATCCTGGCTCACAGGGTTTTAAGAATGGGGGAGGAAAGAGAGGGCGTGCACTGAGACTTAGGTTGGAAGGTAGGAAAATAAACAAAGCACAGCAAAGAATCCTGGGCCTTGTAGTTTTACAGAGAAAATAAAAACAGCATTTAGTCAGGAGATGCTGCTCTTTGGCTGTGGAGAAGGGAGGCTACATACAGCACTGGAAAAGCACAAATTAGCACAGAAAAATTAATGACTAGATACCTCTAATACAATATAACCCCACAGAGCTGATGTAAAGGATACTGGAGCTGGTCCATGGCCTGCTGGTCAATTGTCCCCACACTGTTAAATACCAGGGTGCTGCTGAGAAGAACGGCAAGGGCGAATATCCAGGAATCATTCTGGCTGTTCCCCTGAAATGCAATACATTTTTTTTTCAATTAAACTGAATTTACAGCAAAAAGTAATAACTTCCACAGAACAGCAGTAATCCTAGACCTGTGACCTCTAATGAATGCATACTCCATTCAAAAGGTAAAGGGCTGTTTCCATCTCAGACATTTATGGTGTATCGATAGGATGCGCCATAAATGTCTGATAGGTGCAGGTTTTACTTTTTGGAGCCACACCTACAGTATGTTGAAAGCCTCTCCAGAACAGAGAGGAGGTGGTGCCTGCGATTTATTTTAATGGAGTTTTGAGTACAGTTGAGCACAGCACACAGCTGTAATCAGAAGGAAGAGTACCACACCAGTACGACCTACTCTATGTTCTGCACGGATACTTTCAAGGGCCCGTTCTCAAGAAAGGTTTGAGTCCCAGAGGTGAGAGCTGCACCTATCAGACATTTATGGCAAACCCTATCAATATACCATAAATGCCTGTGATGTAAACAGCCCTTTACCTTGTGAATGGAATATTGTATATCCTATCTATAAGCCATACTGTAAATCCCTGAGATGAGTACAGCCCTTTACCTTGTGAATGGAGTATGGTATATCCTCTCTATAAGCCAATCTATAAATGTCTGAGATGGGAACAGCCCTTTTTTTTTTACTTAACAAACAAACTTTATTTGAAGGATCCAATAATAGGTACATCAAAACAGTATGATTTGTGGACATATACGGTACATCATGGTAATATGGAGTCACATTTACATACGTATGTACGATTACAGAGCCACCATGTTGTAGTGAACACAAATACCCAATGATATTACAGACTGTAACCTAACTTCCCTGCAACGACCCAGGGAAAAACCTTAGCAACATAGAAAAATTGCAGATTCTCAGTATTACAAGTGTCTCAGTTATACACATATGTTACTTACAGCCCACTAGGGCGGCGAGAGAAGCAAAAACAAAGATATAAGTATATAATATCCCTGTGCAGGTTACCCAGCAAAGCCAGTAGGAAGGGAGAGTGTGGAACCACGCCCGGGGCGACCGCATCTCGAGGAACAGCGGAAGACCCATAATCCAGAGCTCATGAGAGCGTAACTACACCAGGGGAGCTCATCCACCATCCCCAAATGGTATCAAAGTGACCCATTTTGTTGTGTCCACTCCACTGACGCCACCTCAGCTGCTGTATCTTGCCATTAATCATTCCCATCCACTCTGATGGGAACAGCCCTTTAATGAATAGTCATTATTATAGTTTTTCTATCCTACCATTTTATGTATATAGCTACAATTCACAACTATGTGTCCCAATAGCAACTGACTACAAACAAACACTGCATTGTCCAATCTTGGAGTCATATGTTACTTCACTTGGGACCCGCACCTATCAGACATTTATGGCATATCTTATCTATAAGCCTTAAATGTCTGAGATGGGAGCAGCCCTTTACCTTGGGAATGGAGCATGGTGTTTCCTATCTATAAGCCATAAATGCCCGAGATGGGAACATCCCTTTACCTTGTGAGTGAAGGATGGTATATCCTATCTACAAGCCATAAATGCTTGAGATGGGAACAGCTCTTTACCTTGTGAATGGAGCTTGGTGTTTCCTATCTACAAGCCATAAATGCCTGAGATGGGAACAGCCCTTTACCTTGTGAATGGAGCATGGTGTTTCCTATCTATAAGCCAAAAATGCCTGAGATGGGAACAGCCCTTCTATATTTAGTTATTATTACAGTTCTCCTACCAGTTTACAGCTCCAATACAGACCTATATGTCCCAAAGCAACTGACTACAAACAAACCCTGCATTGTCCAATCCTGCATTCATATTACTCATCTCCATATGTCCCCTGCTTGTTGCTTATCTACTGAATGCAGGTGGACTGCATTGGGGTCACATATCTCTTTAGGGTCAGACACAGGGTTTGTAGTCTGTTATCATAGACACACCTCAGTTAAAAGTGTAGCTGCAGCAACATTGTGATATAATATAGAAGATATAGGCATGCATTATTATCTGCATTTTTGTATTTGTCTTAGGGCAATGTGTTCCCTGCGAGACCAAGCATCAGAAGTATGCGGCACTGCTGCATGGTGGCCTTTAGTGATTCATATGTTTATTGTGTAGAATCTGGAGGCTACACTTGGCCGGGATCCCAGAAACAGATGTGAGCTCTTGAAATATCTTTCCCGCATTCCTCTCAGTACATATAAGGCAATGATGACTCTTACTACATAAATAAATATTTCACTGACCTTCTCCACGTCGCCCAGGCCTTCTGTATCCAGCAGCACCAGGGTGTGATCACGTTTCACAGGGTGAGGAACACACCACATCCAGATTCCTTTAGTCATCGACTGGACTGTTGACCCCAATGAAAAACCTGTATGGACAGACACATATAGGTAGTAGGGCACTGTTTAATTCTGGTGTCTGAGGCTCTCCACTGGAAGTGATTCTTGGGGCCCACCACTGGAAGGGATTCTTGGGGCCCACCACTGGAAGTGATTCTTGGGGCCCACCATTGGAAGTGATTCTTGGGGCCCACCACTGGAAGTGATTCTAGAGGCCCACCACTGGAATTAATTGAAGGGACCCACCATTGACTGATTTTTGGGGCCTACCAGTTAATTGATTCTTGAAGCCCACCACTGGAATTGATTCTAAGGTCCACCATTGATTGATTCTTGGTGCCCACCAGTTAATTCATTCTTGGAGCCCACCACTGGAATTAAATCTAGTGGTCCACCACTGGAATTGATTCTTGGGGCCCACCACTGATTGATTCTAGGGGCTCACCGTTGGAATTGATTCTAAGGCGCACCATTGATTGATTCTTGGGGCCCACCACTGGAATCGGTTCTAGAGGCCCACCAATAGAATTGATTCTAGGGGCCCACTACTCCAATTGATTCTAGGGGCCCACTGCTGGAATTGATTCTAGGGGCCCACCACTGGAATTGATTTAGGGCCCACACTGGAATTTATTCTTGGTGCCCACCACTGGAATTGATTCTAGGGGCCCACCACTGGAATTGATTCTAGGGGCCCACCGCTGAAATTGATTCTAGGGGATCACCGCAATAATTGATTCTTGGAGCCCATCACTGATTGATTCTAGGGGCCCACCACTGATTGATTCTAGGGGCTCACCTTTGCAATTGATTCTACGGCGCACACTTGATTGTTTCTCTGGGCCCACCACTGGAATTAAATCTAGGGGCCCACCACTGGAATCGGTTCTAGAGGCCCACCAATAGAATTGATTCTAGGGGCCCACTACTCCAATTGATTCTAGGGGCCCACTGCTGGAATTGATTCTAGGGGCCCACCACTGGAATTAAATCTAGTGGCCCACCACCGGAATCAGTTCTAGAGGCCCAACACTGGAATTGATTCTAGGGGCCCACTGCTGGAATTGATTTTAGGGGCCCACCACTGGAATTGAGTGTAGAGGCCCACCACTGGAATTGAGTGTAGGGGCCCACTACAGGAATTAATTATTGGGGCCCACAAGTGCAGATGATTATTCCAAATGGAACCCCTGATACAGATGTGAACTTAGCCTAATGAATTGTATACCAAGAAACCAAGAACCAAGAAACCTCAGTCTGATATGAATACATTCTGTACAATTATTCACTGCCCATATTATACATTTACACCTCTCACCATTTTTACGTCCTGCAAGTTTGTTCATCAGATAAGAATTCCCAGTAAGATATTTCCCCACTATGGCCACCACAACCACCTTCTGAGTAATACTGCATAACATTTCCAGGGCCTCCTTATTAACCTGGATTGTTCCATCTTCATGGTTCTCTATTAAACACAATGGATGATCCATAACTGAAAAGTCTGTAAATTAAGGAAATATTAGTTAAAAATGTTCCCTCCAATGCAACAACTGCTACCACTAACATTAGCCCTATAAGGGGAAGCTTCCATTGCAAGCTCTGGAGGTGCATGTGAGCCAGCAAGGCGAGAACTTCAGTGTCATGAGATCTACTACTAAGCAAAGTTGGCATAGGGGTTCAATTACTTTAGCAATATTCACACAGGACTGAAAACATGAAATAGGAGGGGGGATGGGGAGAGGCTTTGCCCTTTTTCCAGAATGGCTGCTTGTCCGGCAATTCTGTGCAACATGGTTGACTTTTGTAAACCCCTTTTCTTCAGTGGGCTTGAAAATCTTAAGGGGTTTTTCCCCATTAGTCTTTTCACCTTAAACCCCAATTCAGGCTTCCACTCTTTTCAGGCTTTTGGTCATTTACGTGGCTCCCACTTCCAATTCTGCTTGGGTTTCTTAGGGGTGGGGCCCACCAGGGGCAGTTACTTTTGGGGGCCCCACCTAGAATTACTCGTGGGGTTCACTTTGCAGTTGACTCACCAGTGGAGTTGACTCTTGGGGTCCACTAGTGCAGTTGACTCTTGGGGCCCGTCAGTGCAGTTGACTCTTGGGGTCTACCAGTGTAGTTGACTCGTGGGATTCACCAGTGCAGTTGACTAAAGGGAGTTGACCCCTGGGGTCCCTAGTGATTTGACTCTTGGGGCCCTTGTGAGTTACCTTGGGGTTACCAGGAATTGTCTTGGGGCCCACCGGAAGTTGACTTTGGGGCCCACAGTGATTGACTTTTGGGGTCCCCGTGAATTGACTCTTGGGGCCCACCATGCGTTGATTTGGGGCCCCCCCACATCAAGTACTGACAGCGCATTTTTGTGCCCCAGTGGGCCAGTTGAGCTTTTTTTTCCTTACATTCTAAAAACCTCTGTGTAATAAGACAAAACCAATTTTTGTAGTCCCAAACTCGACGAGCCTTTAACTGAAGCAGTGAAGGGTTTTTCCGTCCCAGAACTTTATTCAAGATTTTCATAAAAAATTTTTCTAAAAAAAATTAATTCTTACCGTGCAGAGAAGATCTGGTCTCCTGTCCGTGCTCGGATATCACTGAACTTCTCCCCAGGCTCGTCTTTGTTTAGTTTTAAAAAACCGAAAGCAAAAGTATCTAGAAGAGACCGGATTTCTTTCCTTCCCTCCCATCACTTCTTTAACCCCAGCAACCGAAGGAAAGAGAATCTGTTAATAACTTACCTTTTTGGCTTCCTGCACCAAGTTTTTTTTAACACCTTTCAAAAATGCCTTGTTTAGTGATTATTTTTTTTTACAACTAGTACTTAGCTGCCTTTTTGTAATATTAAAAATGGATCTTTTAAGCAAAAACATCAAAAAGCAAAGCAAAAACACTGTTTTTGTAGACTTTTCCTATTTATGTCTGGAAAGAAACCTGATATGGCACTCGCCAGGAAAAAGGGAGCTTTTCATTTATTTACCCCTTTAAAAAAAATTAAATTTGTATTATTAATATTACAGAGGTCCCCGGTTACGAAGGGATGGGACTGTAGGTTCGTCTTAGAGAATTTGTATTTAATCGGAACAGGGGATATTTAGTCATGTGGGGTGGGAACGCTGGCATTGTAGTTCCATACCCTGTATGTACTATTGTATGGTCTGTTTATTACAGGTGTTTAACATGAGCTGCTGTGCATGCTGTCCTTGTGTCCATGTTTCCCCTGAGCTAGTAGGGTTTTTGGAAACTACAACGCCAGATGCCACAGCGCCCTTAAAAACATGCAATCCACCCATAAATTTAAAATGTGTGATGTGGCATTTTCTGACACTTTGGGGGACATGTATGAAGATGGCGCGTCGGGCGGCCCTTTTCGAGCGCTCGAACATGAAACTGCGCCTATTATGTCCCGGGGCCCGAGGTGGTCTAATGCGGTGAAAGTCCCTGGCCTGCCCAAAGGTGGGGCGCGTGCGGGGATTAGGGGGAAAAATTGGGGATCGGATTGCGCCCGATTTTGGCGGAACCTGGCCTCACCGGTCCCCAATCCCCTGCGGACGCAGGGGGGCGATGTTAGGGGAAATTCGGGAAATTTCAGCCCTAACATAAAAAGGGGGGAAATGGGCGCGGGTCGGGCGTTCTGGGCGGGGGGCGGAAATTCGAAAACTCCAGGATGTGATTGCGAGTCGGCAAAGTGAGGCGCTTCACGTCAAAGCCCAACAGGCAAAATTTTTTTATTTTGGGCTTTGAGCGGCAAGCGAAGTGGAGCGGAAAAAGTAAGTGCTAGTTTAACTAGGGGGTAACTCGAAATTGATTGTAAGGTAATAAAAATTTTTGTTTTTGTTGGGGCAACAGGTCCCAGCAAGCCTTTTGTTGGATACTGAAAAAAAATTTATAAACTCAAAGAGGGAAATACATCAAAATGTTGTTATAGAAAAGTGTTAGAAAAATCGGGGGAACATCTGGCAAACATTTCATGGGTTTTTTTTGGGCTTTTTTTTGTGTAATTTCCCGGGACTTGGGGGAATCATTTGGTAGGG
>JAODAL010054814.1:0-24381 GCA_025379985.1 Phyllomedusa bahiana | reverse complement strand
ATTTCAATTAAAACCCCACAAGAGCGTCCTCAGCATGGGTACCAGTTCTAATTTCCACCAAACCTTCTCTGGCTTTTAAATATGTCTTAAAACAAAAAAACTGGCAGACACAACCTACGTATTGTGTCCGCTTAGAATACAAAGTTGTTTTGTATTACCCCCATCTTGTATCATGGAGGGGCCAGCTCCCTGAGAATAAGATAAGAGAATACAGAATCACTCTGAAAACAGACGATGCGTGCCCCCTCAGATCGTAAATTAAGTGAAGTCTGTAGGGTGAGAGCTAAACGAGGTATGCAAGCATGTGGGGATTATAACTTGTGATACAACAAAGGAAATATAATTAGTTTAATATACAAGAAAGGGGAAATTATGACATAAAAATAGTCACAAATTTCACTAGCATTACACCCAGCTTTTCAAAGGGTCGGAAAACTGGATTGCACAGGGGGTTGTGTTACAGAATCATCCTGCTTTTCTGATTGCGGAATAGAATATCCATTTTTCCCAGGAAAGCTGATGACGACCAAACCTCTGCACAGATTTCCTGGATGCTAAATACGGTATCCGACCTATGTATGTGTATTTGTGTAAAAATTTCTGTTTTATTTACAGGTTCCCATTTGGACTACTTTGGATTCGGTGAACTACGTCGGATCAACCTTGAATCTATTTATTTAATAAAATGGTTAAAGAGGGATGATGTCGGGAGTGTTTATTTAAATAAAAAAAAAACATTTGTGTCCATTTTTTTCCCATTTATTCCAGTGATAGTAATGGAGGTTCAGACAGACGACCCCTTCATTACAATTGCTCGGGCTTGGGGTCAGTCTGCAGTGGTTTTTTTTCACCCAAAGCTATTTTCCCAAAGTCAGTATTACCCCAGTACCCAACGGACCAGGGGTACTGGGCAGAAACCGTTAACTGTCAGAACAGACCCCTAATGTGAATGTTCACTTCTGGAGCAGCTCAAAGGCTGGTATTTTTTAGATTGGGAAGGGCCCAGTATTGATGAACCTTTCCATTCTGATAATATCAGGGTGCCGCATTGGTTTTACCTTGGCTTGTTATGGAAAATGGGTGGGATCCCATGTACTTTTTTTCTGAAAATGTATTTATTAAATGAGAATCTAAACATGGGCAGCCACTGTAATGATTAAACGAGTTGTTTAACCCGATGAAGCTTCAGCGAAATGTGCATTGGGCCCTACCCTTGTGCTGCTGGTCTGTATTCACCCATTATGTAATGTTATATAATTTTTGGTCCTTTAT
This sequence comes from Phyllomedusa bahiana, assembly GCA_025379985.1. NCBI lineage: Eukaryota > Metazoa > Chordata > Amphibia > Anura > Hylidae > Phyllomedusa > Phyllomedusa bahiana. The sequence goes on along the minus strand of JAODAL010054814.1, from coordinate 23,109 downwards.
TTATTAGTTGGAGTTTATGCTTTTTTTCTTTACTTAAACACTGTGGGGAAATTTTGTATTTTTTTAAACATATTAAGATTTTTTCTACAACTTTAAAAGATTGTTTTTTACTTACATTGGGGTTTACTTTCCATGCACAGCAGCGCCACGCCCGGGCCGGGTTGGGGCCCCCGAAACCCCCTTTGCCCCCATTGCGCCCGGGGCCCTTTTGGGGCACCGCGCAAGGCCTGCCCCAATTTAAAGGGCCACGGCCTTAATTGTGGCCCGGCCGCTGACCCTATATAAAGGCTCTACCTTTCGGGACTCGACGTTTCCCCATAGTCCAACCTATGCGAAAAGCCCTTCTACGTCTTTTCCCCTATTCTGTTACCACCCTTTTCCGGCTAGTTCTTTGACCCATCCTTCGTTTGCCCTGACCTACGGCCCTCCCTGACTTACGAGTTTGCCTGCGATTCATACTGCTTTAAATTTTGGGCCACCACCGAAACAAGTCACATCATTAGCACCTTGGAACCCCCGCCGTCAAGTCCATCCCGCTTTGGGGCGGCTCTGTGAAAACCGACCCCTTTAGACTCGCTCCCGGTGTGGCTTCCGCCATCGCTTGGGGACCCCAGGATCCCTACCTGGGAAAACCGTTACAGCCTACCAGGACCTTACAGTTGGAATCGCCATGGACCCCCCAAAGGTTTCTTTTCCCACGTGGGGGATCGACTCCATCTTTGCCCAAAAACTCAGCTCTGGGCAGCAGGGCAACAGTGGAGCAGCTGACATCTGATCAACACCCCGGCCTTTCCAACAGCGTCCCCACCACCACACCACCCGTCCCGCACCTTCCCCTCCCTCCCGCCATGGGACCCAAGCTCGCATCGCTTCCCTTGAAGTTTACGGAGCCCCGAAGCTAGCAGGGGGTTATTACTAATGCTCAATGCACGTGGAAGATGCCGACCGTGCCCACCCAACGGGCAAAAGGGGCGTTCGTCCCGACCTGCTCCCCGGGGAAAGGGCTCCGGGGGGCGACCCCCCTCTGGGATGGGGGTTGACCCCTGGTGGGACTTGCAGCCTTATTAAGGGGGTTCCGTTGCGTTTTTTGAGGAAACCCGGGGCTTCGTCCAAGCCCGCCCCCGAATTAAAAGGGAGCCCCCGGGTTTGGGTGACTCGGCATTCATTCCCCGCACCTTGCCTCGGGCACCTGGAATGGGGCCGCCCTCTGCCTACTTTAAAGAAGGGCCCTCTACCCGGGGTCAAGGATGCTTGGCCCAAGGGATTTTCCAGTTTCCCCCTGTTTATTTTGATCCACCTGGCCACCGGTTTTGACTGCCATTACCGAAGACAAGAGGAGCTCCCCCAAAAACGGACTCTCTGGCCCTCGCCTTCCACCTTGGCCCCGGGTTTTCCCAAAAAGCTTCCCTACACCTCCACACATTCCCGAAGAGCCAGCAATTCGACCGTTTTTTTTCTCTCTAAAGACGTTCCTACCCGCACCGAGAATCTGTGCCTGTACTCGCGCTGTCCAAGCACTTCCGGGGGACTGTCCGCTTTCTCCGGCCGGGAAAATCGCCACCTAGGCACGGGGAGAGGCCCCTGGGTGTAACTGTCCCCTCCCGCTGACCAGCCGTGCAATCATCTTATTTCTGGAGCAAAGTTTCAAGCATCACCTTCTTGGTTTTCCGGTTTTTGGGCGGGGAAATTTTAAAGGGATCTGCCCTGGTGTCGAACTTCGCCTTCCCACATCCCCCTTTAAGCCTCTGGCATTTCTTTCTGAGTGGGGGGGTCCTGCGCGACACTTCCAATACTAAAAACAAGCCTTTTTATTTATGCCGTTGGGCCTCCACGGGAGGGGATCGTGTTCATGACTTCCCCTTCCTCGTCTGCTTTTCTGGGGGAAAATTCCCTGGCTGCAACGCACCCTTGCTTAAAAGGGAAAAGGGGCGAATTACACAATGGGGACGGGACTGCCGCATTTTTTTTGCGGCACCCCCCGGGGCTTCCCCCTTCTCCCCTCCCCCCTTGAAGCCGTTGCCAAGACTGCCTGGGGATACCTTCGCTGACGTTCCTGAAAAACGGGCAGACCCCTTGCCCCCTCACCCCCCTTTAGACTGCCTATCGACCTTTCCTGGCCAGCCTCCTCGGGGCAGGGTTCCCGCTGCTGAGCCCGAGACAAAGGCCATTCAGATTAATACAGAAACCTCAATAAAGCTTCATCCGCAATCCTCTCCACCGGCCGAGCAGGCTTCTTCTTTGGAAAAAAAGGAGGGCTCGTGCTCCCCACGACTACCGCGGTCAAATAATTTGACGGGAAGAACCGCTCCCACTCCGCTGACCGGAGCCTTCAAAAGGGGCTTTGCGGAGCCAAGATTTCACCAAACTGACTTGGAGGGGCCTATAATTTACCGTACCCGGGGAGGGCACGAATGGAAATGGCATTCAAAACGCGGACGACTTTTTAATACATTTTATGCCCTTCGGCCCTGAAAAACCCCCCCGCATTTTTTCAGGGTTTGTTAATGAATCTTCGGGACCTCTTATATTTTTGCTTTTGGACAACATTCTGACCTTCTCGCCTGCCCATCCCCCCGTCCCCCAGTCGCCGGGTCCCACCCGTTTTTGGGGGAAACCCAAAATTAAAGAAGTGCCAGTTTACCCATCCCCTGCCCTCCGGGATATATTGTCTCCACCAAGGACTTCAAATGGCCCCGGGCCAAAACTCTGCCGTCTTGCAGGGGCCCTCTTTTAACGGCCTTGGGGCCATCCAGGGGTTCTTGGGCTTTGAAAAATTACTACCCGCCCGTTTATCCCCCTTCTCGACACTGGGGGCTCCCATTGGGCCCTTACTAAGAGTCTGGCAAAAAATATTGTGGCCACAAGCGGGCCAAATGCCTTCCCCCAGCTCAAGGGGGCCTTTTTTCCTCGGACCCCTCCTGTCCACCGGACACCGAGAAACCATTTTTTCTGGAGGTGGGCGTCGTCCGAAGCAGGGGCGGTGCCTCCCAACGAGATTCCCCGGGCAAGTCTGTCACGTGTGGGTTTTTTCTCTAAAAAAGTTTCCCCTTTCCCCGGGAAAAAAATACAAAAAAAAGTGCCCACTTTTTCCATTAAAATTGGGGTCTTTAAGAATGGCGCATCACTGAAGGGGGTCACATTCGTTACTATTACTCAAACCCCAAGAATTTCCCAGACGCTCACCCTTAATCCCCCCCAGGCTCGTTGGGGTATTTTTTCTTTTCGCGCTTTAACTTTACGATCCATTTCCGCCCTGCCGAAAAAGTCAAGGGGGAAAAGCCCTGTCCGGGCTTCGGGCGTCGGGGTGAGGATTCCCCCCCCACCCATCATTCCCCTAACCGTCTGATTTCTTTCGCCCCGGGGGATCCCGAAATCCCCCCCCGGGAAGACCACTTCTCCTGCCTGGGGGAGAATCCTGAAGTGGGTCATGGGTCTCAATTGCTGGGGCCCCCCGGGTTAAGAAAAACGGCTCAAATAGGCCCTACTATTGGGGGCCTGACCCTTTTAAGGATTCAAGGACTTTGTGGATGCGTGCCTTCGTGTCCCCAAAAGACAACCCCACCCAAAAAAGCGGGCTTTTCTGCTGCCGCTGCCCATTTCCCAAACCGCCTGGTCCCCCTATTGCCATGGAAATTTTATTACAGATCTTCCGCTGTCTGCCGTAATACTGCACCCGGGTCACGGGGTCTTTTTTAAAGATGCCACTTTTTAAACCCCTGCCCGGTTTTCCCTCCCCCCTCTCTTGCACACTTTTCTTTTGAAATGGTTTTCCCGGGTTGCATGGCCCTTTCCCCAAACATTGGTCGGATCGGGGGTACAGTTTGTCTCCAATTTCTGGGGTCCCTCTGTTCCAGTTTAAGTTGGGGTCCGGACTTTTCCCCTGCTTACCATCGACCGACGGGCAGGGGAAAGAGTAACCAATCCTGGAAAATTATCTAAAGGGATTTTTTTTCGGCCCAGCAAGACACTGTCGGGGCCTTTACCCTTGGGCAAATTCGCTTAAATTCTCTGGGTTTGGAGTTGGGGGCCTCTTTTTTTTTTGTAGCTAGGACTACATCCCCCCCCCCCCCTCCCAGTCTTTACCCTGACGTCCCGCCGTGGACACCTTGGTTCGTGACCTGGGGACCGTTTGGAACACACCACGTTCCTCTCAGGGCCCCCACGCGGAAAAGCAAAGGCGATAAAATAGGGCCCCCCCCTCTTCCACCCAGGGATTAAAAACTGGCAAACCCCAAAAATCGCCTGAAGATTCCTCTTTCAAGCGGGGCCCCGCTCCTAGGGCCCTTCCTGTCCGAAGAAGATTAACCCCTGGGTTTTCAAGCTCCGGGCCCCCCCCCTCAATGCGGATCCCTAACCCTTTCTTTTCCCTGCTTAAGCTGGTTGTCTTGAACAGGTATTCCGGGGGTTGTCACCTCCCCCCCGGTGGCGACACCCCGATGTCTTTGCATTTTAAAAAATTCGGGGCCCTGAAGACTAGGGGGAAACTCATTTCCTTATTGATTTAAAAAGGGGTTTGGGGGGAGGAGAATCGGGACCAGGACAAAAACAAGGACAAAGGTTTTCTTGGAATTTCTGCAGGCCCAAGGGGGGAGACCTAAGGGGGGTACTGTCATAGCACGCCCAGCCCTGGGCCGGCTGCGGGCCCCTCGTAACCCCCCCTTCGCTCCCCGGGCATCCCCTCCCTTTTCCTGACCACCCCTGCTCTCTCTGCCCATTGCGAGCGGAAACCCTCCCCCCTTAGGGGGCTGCGCCGCCACCTGTCAAATTTAAAGGGCCAGCGCGCCGGAAAATGGTGTTGCCGGCCCTGACCCTATAAATGGCTCCACCTTTTTTCCGGTAATCGCCGTTTCCCTAGTGCCATACCTAGTGAGGAAGCCCTTTCTACTTCCGGTTGCCCATCTGTGAACAGTCCTCCGCTTTCGTTTTTTTCGACCACGATCCTTCGCTGCCTGCCCTGACCACGGCCCCCCTGACTACAGTTTCCTGCCCCAAATTTGTCTGTGTAAACCTTGGCCACCATCCCAAAGCAAGAACACAATCAGGGTTTTGGCCTGGTGAAAACCCCCGCCGGCATTCCAACCCGCTTTTTCGGCGGCCTGGTGAAAACCGGGACCCACTTAGACTCTGCTCCCTGGTGTGGCTTCCGCCATCGCTTGTGGTAGTCCAGTGGATCCACTACCTAGGACCGTTACAGATCTACCTAGGACCGTAACATCCAGCAGTTATTCTTCAATTATCCAGCACCGTCTTTTTATTTGCTTTTGTGTATTGTTATATTTGTTTAATAAAATATATTTTGTCATTTTTACTTGGGTTAGTGTTTTTGCATTTGGCGTTGCCGGTTATATACCACTTCCCTTTTATTTTTGGTTGATTAATTGACCCTAATTTCATTGGCGGTTACCTTTAATTCCCTGGCCACATAGGTTTGTATTATGAGAGAAGAAAAGACTAAGGGCCATATGTATGAAAACTGTCTAGGTCTAAAACTCTCTTTGTTGCCCACAGCAACCAATCACAGCACCCCTTTCATTTCATATAGTGCTCTGGAAAAATGAAGGGCGCTCTGACGGTTTGCTATGGGCAACAAAGAGTTTTAGACCTAGACAGTTTTCATACTTGCAGCCCTAAAGGTATGTTCACCCAGCGTCATGTCGGTCCATACTTCGGCGCGTAATTGCACTTCAATATGCCCAAAGTATGGGCCGAGAATATGGTAATTCATAGCTCTCAATGAATGCTATGATTACCTGTTCTTTCCCCAAGCACACAATACGCGCCCGGGGAAAAAACTGACATGTCAATTCTTACCGGCGAATACGCGCTGGGGAGAATGAATGTCAGTGAGGGGCTTCAAAAGGGAATTGCTGGGCCCCACATCCCTCTGAAGCTGCCGGCGTATAGCAGCATGCACAGTACGTGCCGCTATATGCTTGCAATTTATCGTCTGAACATACCCTAAGAAGGAGAGCAGCAGCCTAACCAAGCAGGACTTTGGATTCTCAGGCTTTCATGAGGTAACCCAGGTCTCACCAGACCTCATGGGCTTTGTGACCCAGCAGCTTCTGACCTGGCCTAATACCCCAATTATATTGAAGATACAGGTAACTGAAAAGGTTTTTATGCAGGGATTTACTAGTGGGGGAATATTGTTCCTTACGGGTTTGACTGGTGGCTTGGACGGAAAAAAATGGAGAACAAAGTTAACCTTCTGCAGTGTGTACTGTCCCCGGGAAAAGTAAAGACTGCCGATTTTTAAAAGTTAACCTTTGCTTCCCCTCTTTACTCTTTACCGCACACCAAGGGGACCTCAAACACCATCACGAGTGGGCAAGAAACCACCGGCAGAGTGTGCCCCAGGGGAATACCACATTCGTCCTGCAGACCCCCTCTTATTGCATGGCCTGGGTAGCTAAGGTAGGTTTGGGGGTACCCTGTGATGTGCAAAACCCCAGGGCTCCCATCCCCTTGCGCTGTTTGGGCCCCCAAACTTCAACAAACCTTTTTTCAACACTATGTACAAGCAAAAGTAAAAAACTTTATAGCAAAACTTGAGTGAAATAGTATTGGTACTCCATCCATCAAAGTCCATATCCTTTATTGGGAACTTATTAAAATCTCATAAAACAAACAACGCACACACTTACAGGTTTTAGACCTTGATCTCGTCTTTGGTCATAGCAAAGGGCTAATACGTTTCCTCCCCTTTTTGTGTGGAAAAAGCGACGCAGGCATCCATTTCCCGCCACTAGGTTTGGGTCAGCAGATACCGGGTTGGGCGTGCCACCAAAAAAATGGGTTTGGTGGGGGAAACAACTATTTGGCGTCAGTAAACCCTGGTTACTGACCAGGTACTACATGGCGCAATGCGGTGTAACGGGTTGCTTTTTCCTGGGGCGGCATTTCGTTGGGGGGTTCCGTCCCCATGTTCCAGTCGGGGTTTTGGAACATCCCTGGGACCTATTAAACCCTTCTCCCAGGGAATCGGGGGGTTGGGTTTCACCTGGAGGGGGCATCAGAGGAGTGAGGAGAGGGTTTTACCCCCAGGCTGGATGGAAGGAAGTGTATGGGAGAGTACAGTGCTGTGGGTGTAGCAGTAGGTCCGACCGCGTTAGGGGGCTCTACGTTATAAAAGAAAGTGGCTAACGGCCGGGGATTTTTTTTTGTATCCCGTTATATTTTCCCTGGTTATAAATAAAGCTGGGGGAAATCCAGACTTGAAGAAAACCCCTGTGCGCAATTCCGTTTCCCAAAAGCGGCGACCCCGGAGCTAAAAAACCCCAGGAGGGTCCAAGGGGCGTCCAAACGCAGTGAAGCGTTAAAATTTTTGGAGGAAGCGGGGGGCAAGTTTGGGGCGCGTTTTGCAAAATTTGGGAAATAACGGGTGTTGCAGAAGTGGTGCAAAGAATACGCAAAGTTTAAATAGGACTGCGGGAAAGTTCGCTCTGGATGAAAAAGGGTTTCTGAAACGGGAGGGCACCTTGAACGACTGTTCCTGGGGGAAAAAATGCTCACTCAAGAAGTGACTGTGCAGGGACTTGGTGGTCACAATGGTGCATAATGACCCCCCAGTGCAGGGTTTACTTGCATCAAGTGACTTGTAAAAGCAGAATTTTAAAGGGCCAAGGCCTGTTGGGAAAGGGTTGCTGCAAGTGACTGGAGCTCAGTGAAGCAAGTGGTGCTTTAACGGAGAGAGACACACCCCCCATTAATTTAAAACTTTGGGATACAACGCCGTGTGAAAAAGGGGGCTTTTTTTGCAGAGAAAGACGGCACACCCACACAGAGACTGTTTGTTTCTGGAAATTTCTTTTGAAACCCTGGGGGAATTTTGAAGTGCAGCACAGGGAAAAGCCCAGTTAGCCAGACATTACCCAAAAAAAAAGGCCGACGGGCCCGAGGGGGCCAATTTCAGGGCAGGGGCAAGTGAAAAAAAAACCCAAAAAAGCGACCGAAACAGATTAGCAGTACGTGAGGTAGAGGAAAAGGGCGGCAGCGGTGATGTATGGATACCTTTGCAACTTGGGGATTGGGTCCGTGAAAAGCTCCGGCCGAAATGTGGGCTTTTGTTTTGGGGACCCTTGCTGGTTGGCAAAGCCCAAAAGAGCTATTATAACATAGTTGCCAAATTTTAAAATGAAAAAGCAGGGGAACCTGTGGGCGGCGCGCTACGCCGCCCGCGGCAAAAAATTTGCATGGGGCAAAACCCCTCTGTCGGATGCCCGCCCCTTCAAAAAGCCACAAACCCCCTCCACCAACTGCTAAAGGCTTTTGGAAAAAAGCCCGGGTTTTTCCCTTAAAGGTATGCCCCCCAAACCAGGGGTGCCCCCTTTCAGGCTTAGATGCCCCTTTTAGCCAAGAGATGCCCCTTGTGCCAGGGAGAGCCAATTTGTAGCCGGTAGATGCCCCCCTTTTTGCCAGGTAGGTGCCCCCCTTTGTTAGCCAGTAGGTGCCCCCCATTGTTACCCAAAGAAAGTGCCCCCATTGTTAGCCAGTATTTCCCCATCGGGTTAGCCAGGTAGTGCCCCATCTGTTAGCCGGGTAGTGCCCCATCTGTTAGCCAGGAGTGCCCCCTTGTTTGCCAGGTATTGCCCCCATCTGTTAGCCAGGTAGTGCCCCCATCTGTTAGCCAGGTAGTGCCCCCATTGTTGCCAGTAGTGCCCCCATGTTGCCAGGTTGCCCCTCTTTTAGCCAGGAGGGGCCCCCCATCTTTAGCCAGTAGTGCCCCCATCTGTTTAGCCAGGTAGTGCCCCATTTTGTTAGCCAGGTGGGCCCCCATCTGTTACCCAGGTAGTGCCCCATCTTTTAGCCAAGTAAAGGCCCCACTTTACCCAAAATATTTGCCCCCATCTTTACCCAGTGGCCCCATCGTTACCAAGTGTGCCCCCATCTTAGCCAAGTAGTGCCCCCTCGTTACCAAAGGCCCCCCATCTTTGCCAGGTGTGCCCCCTTTGGTTGAGGTAGTGCCCCCATCTGTTACCCAGGTAGTGCCCCCTGTTACCCAGAGGCCCCCATTGTACCAGGTAGTCCCCCCCGGGTTTTTGCCAGGTAGGCCCCCCATTGGTAGCCAGGTATGCCCCCATCTGTTAGCCGGGTATGCCCCCCTTTTACCCAGGTATGCCCCACTGTTACCCAGGATTCCCCCTTTTTTGTTCCCCCCGGGTATGCCCCCTGTTAGCCATAGTCCCCCCTTTAGCCGGGGTAGTGCCCCCTCTGTTGCCGGGTGTCCCCATTGTTCCCGGGTAGTTCCCCTCTTGTTAGCCGGGTAGGCCCCTAAAGCTAATAAAAAAAAAAATAATAAAATCCACTTACCTTACCAGTTTCCCTGCAGGCGGCCAGTCCTCCCCGATTTTCACGGCGCAGGGGGAAGTGAGAGCACCCCCGGGCCCACTCCCGCACCCGCGCGCACTTCCCCCTGCGCCGCAAAAAGTAGCCCGGGGGCACACCCCCCGGGGCCCCTACATACAGGGGAAGGGGGAGGGGAGGACCCCCCCCCTCCCCCCCCGCCGTGAGACCCCCGGGGGTGAGCGGCCGCTGCGGGGCCGCTCCCCCCGCCCGTAGGAGCGGTCCCCCCCGGCGCAAAAGACGCACTAGCGCACCTTGCGCCCGGTAATTTAAAGGACCCCCCCGGCCCCCTGCAGGCGGGGGAGGAATGCCACCCCCCCCGGGGGGGCGGGAGGGGACCCCCCAAAAACGGGGGCCCCCCCCCCAAAAAAGGGAAAGTTGGCATTTTTGATTATAATTTGCCCCACGGGCCGAAGATAACCCCAAAAATAAAGAGGGGGTTCTGGCATGGATGGGTTTAACCAGGACGGGGTTTTTGCAAGATGGTACAGAACCTAAAGTGTGCAAATCGTTTTCGAGGGGCAACCACGGGTGTGAGGAGGCAAGGTCCGTTTCCGAAAGCAATAGTTCCTTACCTGCAGGGGTTAAATCCTCAAACCGGTGGGAGCAATGGAAATAACATGGAAGATGCCGACCAGAGGCAACCCCCCCCGTCCAGAGGGCACCCGCAACACCAGAAAGAGGAGGGGGGTGTTTGGGGGCCCACCAAGCGGGCGTGGCACTGGGGGTCCCTGACCAAAGCAAGAGAAGATCACCCCCAAGCCCGGGGAGCCCCAGGTTGGGGTTTTCCCCCCCTGTTTTGGGGACTCGCCCCCAAGGGGTTTCCAAAGGGCTGGACATGGTGGGTTTTGAAAACCCGACTAAGGGGTAAGACGTTGCGTTTCTGATGTCCCCCCCTTTTAAATGTAAACAGTGCGGGATTTTTTTGGGGGGATTTTGGTTTTTAAAAGTTTTCCCAGATATGTTGCCAAGCAAAAAGAAATTTGAGGGCGTGGGCGTTAAATCGGAGGTAAAGTTTGAGGTTAAATATATTGCTGGGACATGTATTTAAAAATCATTTTTACTGATTCAGTTTGAGAAACCTGATATTTTGAAAAGGGGTGCTATAGAATCTGCAGCCAATAGTAAAAGGGATTACCCAAGGTGTCCCCTAAGACTTGGTAGGAAAAGCAGCGTATATCCCAGGAAATAGCAACCCCCCAAAGGGGTCCTATCGCCCGAATAACTCAGGGGAAGCCAAGTGTGAAAGAGGCTACCCGATAGCAAAAAGGAGAAAACTCACTGGGCCCCCTGAGGCAAGGGGAGAGCAGCGAAAATTTACACGGGTGTTGTTTTCGTATTGGTAGCCACCCTGAGATGTGCGCTGTCAGTGCAGCTTTTTGAAAAGTTAAGTTAAGGGTGTTTTTCTAAAGGGGGAAACGGAAAGCCCGAAAATGGGTGGTTTGCCCGGTCTGAAGGGGTTGATGAAAAAGAGCGTAAAATGGGACGGTGATTGAACCCGGTGTGCAAGGAGGAGTAGTGGTTGCCCCTTCCCGCACTGTTGAAGGGGTGGTAAAAAGAGATGCCGATTCAGAAGCTGAGCAGCTCATTGGTGCCTTTTACTGGAGATGGTGAGAAAATACTCATCCATTACTGAATCAAAACAGGACCATGAGGGGGGTGCACGGGGGAAAGTGTTGCCTGAAGGCACACTGGGAGTGTAGAATTAAAGAAAGGGAAATAGTGAATGTGGTTACCCCTTATGTTGGGGGGACGGGCCCATTTAGAACATGTCCCCCCATGCAAGGCAAAATAGGGAACCCGGGGTGGAGGAGTGTTAAACAATGTACAGGATTGGTGTTGACTTGGTGGGTTTTGTGAGTTTTGTGGGCCCGATCAGGGGGAATTTAAAGGTTTTAAATCACGGTGTAAGGGGTAAATATGGAGGGGTTTCTCCCAAATTGTGCTCACAAAGTGGGGTTGCAGCACAAGAGAAGGTGGTTTTTAAACCCCATAAAACAGGGGAGGTGAAGGAATCCCAGACCCTAGTGGTGGGCATGGAATTAAAAGGCGACTGATGGATGGGCCATAGAAATGGGGTGGTCGAATAACCAGGTTCCCTTTGAAATTTCAGGCCGGTTTTCCAAGGGGAAAAAGAGGGCCAAAACGCTATAGTTGAGAGGGCCAAAAAAGATGTCTGGACAGTATGAGGGGTTTAAACCCCGGGGGAAGACCTTTGGGGGGGGGGTAAAGCTGAACCCGATATCATAGGTCCAATGTGTGAGGTTGGAAATTGCAGAGCCGGGGCTTATGCCCGTGTTGAAAAGGAAAAACCCGCTGAGATGGTAAACAAAGGTCAAATCTTTCTACCCAAAGGGAATACCCATTGATGAAAGTAAAATATGGCCCATACTTTTTCCCATGTTAGATAAGTGAAGGTTTTGGGGGCCCCAGGGGGGAGCTTCCTGGGCCTGACAGAAAAAAAACCAATTGAGCCTCAGATCCGCTTAAAATCAGGCTTGCCCCAAAATCTGGGAGGCAAAAAATAGGCTACTATGGCCGCAGGAGTGGAAAAACAGGATAAAAAGTCTGTGGTATGTCCCATATTATGGGTTATGCATGCGGGGTTTGGGAGTAGAGAGTAAGGGAGTTATTCCCCCAAGGGGCAGGACCCGGGGGAAGGTAGAAACCGGATGGTATGTATGATTCGGTTCTGTGCATTGGAATTTTGGGACCACATGGCAGATGATAGCAGAGAAAAAATGGGAAAAATCGCAGTTGAGGGGAAAAAAAATTTTACAGGCTGTTTAAATGAGTTAGTTCCTGAAGGGATTGGGGACCGGGCCAGGAAAACATAGGGCAGTCTGACTTAGATAAAGTCCTACACAAAAAGTAGGACTTTGACCCTGGAGGGATTTTGTGCGGGTGAGAAAAAACCTACGGCCTTTTTCAAAGGGGGGGGGAATTTGGGAGAGCGACCGCGCAGTCGCAAGTTCCTGCCAACTGATGGAAACAGCAGTATACCGGGCCGCAGACGTGCCACCAAAAACCTGGGTTTGGTGGGGGAAAGCAACTATTTGGCGCCCAGTAACCATAGGTTACTGACAAGGTAGTAGCATGGCTGCAATGCGGCTAGTAACGGGTTGCTTTTCCTGGGGACGGCGATAGCGTTGGGTGGGTTGCCCGTCCCCACTTTCCCAAAGACGGGATTTTGGAACTTTCCCTGGAGCCCTATTAAAAAGCCTGTCTCCCCAGGTAATCGAGGGGTGTGGCTTGCTACTGAGAGGGGGGCACAGAGGAGTGAGGAGAGGGCTCTTACCCCAGGCTGGACGTAAGCTGAAGTGTACTAGGAGAGTACAGTGCTGTCGGTGCTGGACAGTAGGTCCTGACCGCAGGTTAGAGAGGGTCTCTTACGTATATGTAGTTAGTGGCTAGACGGCCTAGGGATTCATTTTTGTATACCGTATATATTTTTCCTGTTTTGATAAATAAAACTGGTGGAATCCAGACTTGAAGAGAACCCTGTGTCAGAAATTTTCCGTTTACCAAAGCGGCGATCCCGGAGCTAAAGAACCCCAGGACAGTCCAAGATGGCGTCCAAACGCATGTGAAGCGTTACAATAGCAATGTTGGGAGTTAACCCATTGTTTGCCAAATTAGAAGAATATTATTACTGGGTTGAACTATACATTATTTCATATACACTTATACTTTTACATTGTGTTTTAAATTTTAAAAATTAAATAATTAAAAAAAAACAAAAAAAGTGTATGATTAGTGTAAATATTAGTAGAAAAATACAAATTGAGCATAATAATGCTCCAGATTATATATATGGATACACCTAAATAAAATGGGAATGGTTGGTGATATCAACTTCCTGTTTGTGGCACATAAGTATATGGGAGGGGGAAAACTTTTCTAGGTAGGTGTTGACTATGGTGGTCATTTTGAAGTCGGCCATTTCGAATCCAACTTTGTTTTTTCCAATGGGAAGAAGGTCATGTAACACATCAAACTTATTGAGAAATTTCACAAGAAAAACAATGGTGCTTGGTTTTACTGTAACTTTATTCTTTCATGAGTTATTTACAGGTTTATGACCACTTATAAAATGTGTTCAAAGTGCGGCCCATTGTGTTGGATTGACAATACAGCCCTCTTCTCCCACTCTTGACACACTGATAGCAACACCGCAGAAGAAATTCTAGCACAGGCTTCCAGTATCCGTTGTTTCAGATGCTTCACATCTCGTATCTTCACAGCATAGACAATTGCCTTCAGATGACCGCAAATATAAAAGTCTAAAGGGGTCAGATCGGGAAACCTTGGTGGCCATTCAACTGGCCACCAATCCACTTTCTAGGAAACTGTTCATGTAGGAATGCTTGGACCTGACACCCATAATGTGGTGGTGCACCATCTTGCTGGAAAAACTCAGGGAACATTCCATCTTCAGTGCATAAACAGGGCAACACATTATTATGTATCAATTTCAGATATCCAGTGGCATTGAGGTTTCCATTGATGAAGAATGGCCCCACTATCTTTGTACCCCATATACCAAACTTTACCATCAATTTTTGTGTCCCAACAGTCTCGGAGGGATCTATCCACTGTGGGTTAGTGTCAGACCATTAGCGGTCGTTTTCTTTGTTAACTTCACCATTCACTAAAAAGTTTGCCTAATCACTGAACATAATGTTCTGTGTAAACTGAGGGTCCTTTTCCAATTTTTGTTTTGCCCATTCTGTAAATTCAGTGCTCCGATCTGCGTCATCCTAGTTGAGATGCTGCAGCAGCTGAATTTTGTAGGGGTGCCATTTGTGAGTAGCTAATATCCGCCGAAGGGATGTTCGACTGATGCCACTCTCCAGTGACATGCGCGAGTGCTACGCTGCGTCCACATTTTGGTAAATCCAACACTGAACCTGTTTCATGAAATTTGACAAGCAGTTTAACTGTAGCATGGGAGATGGGTGGTCTCGTAGGGTATCTTGCATTGAAATCTGCTGCAATGACCCAGGTACTGCGTTCACCAGACATCAACACAATTTCTATCCGCTCCTCACGTGTTAACCTCTGCAACATGTCAATGGCTGTAAACAAAGAGAAACTTGTAAATAACTCATGAAAGAATAAAGTTAAGTTAAAACCAAGCACACCATTGTTTTTCTTGTGAAATTCTGAATAAGTGTGTTACATGACCCTCTTCCCATTGGAAAAAATAAAGTTTGATCCAAAATGGCCGACTTCAAAATGGCCGCCATGGTGAACACCCATCTTGAAAAGTTTTCCCCCTCCCATATACTAATGTGCCACAAATAATAATATAATAGTTGTCACGCGGCTGTGCTCACGGTTGCTTGCGACCTACCTTGCCATGCAGCTTGTCTTGTTGGTTTGGTCATGCCGTATTTGCAGCCACCTCTGTTCCTCCTAGCTAAAAGAGGAGACGTGGCCCCATCCTGCTGTTTTTTATTCCTGTGTTGGTTCAGTTTGGGGTGGCTTCCCTAGATAATCCCCCTGCACCTGGGCCTTTATTAAGCACGCTCTCCCACTCTGGGCCTGAGTCTTGGGGAGACATGTATGGAACTAGGTGCATCGAAGTTCGTGTTCTCAGCTATTTTTTCCGTGTCAAATTCGCCTGAATGTATGAAAGTGTTGTTTGTGTGTTCATAAATGGTGTCTAAAGTTCATTGTGCTTCGCCTATGTGTTAGGGGCATTACAGAACTTAGGCGCATAAGTAATGCACCAAACATGTACAGTATAAAGGCTATAGAAAAGTCATTAGATTAGCATGTCAGTGAATAGAAACTATGGTTCTGATCTTGCTTGATGAACCACAGGTCCCAGCAAGACCTGTGGTGTGCTGGCTCTTGCTGTATGTAGAATAAAGGGTGAGAGCAGCAAAATTAAAATTTCAAATTTAATGTTGTAAAAATTTAAAAATCTGAACAATATCATCAGTGGGTTATTTAATGTAAAATTAGTTTTAGATTCTTTTAATCTTAAAAACATTTTATAGGAGATATTTTTATATTTTTGAGATATTCTATATTTTAATATTAATTTTATATGATAATTTTTTTTAATTAAATTTAAATAATTTAATTTTATATAGTTTGATAATTGTAATAAATTACGTTTTATTATTGTACTATTTTTTCCCTAACAGCAAATCTAGCTTCACTTCGACTCCTCAGGCTCAGGCAGACCACATTTAAATAGGTCTGCCTGTCGGAGCAGTTATACACCTAGTTTTTCCGAACCACATTCATATGTGTGTTTTAATATTACGAGTGTGGTGTGACACACCTCCATAACGCCCCTAGAACACCCCTTCATGTTAGGCATATTAAAAAGTGGCGAGTCTTATGAACAATGCACCTAACACATTCGTTAGGCACATTAGACATCATAGCCTGCTCACTTTGCCACACTTGACGCCAGAAAAGGGTGAAAAACCTGATCATACTCTCCCTTGGTGTTCACCTTGCTCTGGTCATTCTGTCTTGGCTGTCTGTCTCATCATGTTTGGTCCTTTTCTGGGTTTCTGCCATGCTTGTGTTCCTAGCTATGTTTGTGTACCTGCTGGAGTTTGTCGTTTGCTGCTTGTATCCCTGCTGGTCTGATGCTCCTGGTCGGTCGTATGCTCTCTGCTTTTGTGTGCTTCTAGTTTGTCAGAGCTCCTTGCTTGTGTGTGTGCTCCATACCTGTCTTAGCTCCTAGCTTACCTCTGGTCTTCCTTGTATTCTTAGGGCACGTTCTCACTAGTCCCCGGAGTCGATTGCTAAGGTCTTAACAATCGACTTGAGGCCTTAACAACTGGCTTAACAACCAACTGGAGTCCGCGGAGTCGATTGCTAACTCTTATCAACTGACTTGAGCTGAGGCCTTAACAACCGGCTTAACGACTGTTAGCGACTTCACAACGCAGTAAATTCATAGTTGCCAACTTTTGAAAATGAAAAAGCAGGAGACCTTAGTGGGCGGCACGCGTAGCCAGGTAGATGCCCCCTTTTGTTAGCCAGGTAGGTGCCCCCTCTGTTGTTAGCCAGGTAGATGCCCCCTTGTAGCCAAGTAGATGCCCCCATTGTTAGCCAGGTAGTGCCCCCATCGTTAGCCAGGTAGTGCCCCCATTGTTAGCCAGGTAGTGCCCCATTGTTAGCCAGGTAGTGCCCCCACTGTTGCCAGGTAGTGCCCCCATTGTTTGCCAGGTAGTGCCCCCATTGTTTGCCAGGTAGTGCCCGCTCTGTTGCCAGGTAGTGCCCCATCTGTTCGCCAGGTAGTGCCCCCATCTGTTAGCCAGGTAGTGCCCCATTGTTGCCAGGTAGTGCCCATCTGTTGCCAGGTAGTGCCCCATCTGTAAGCCAGGTAGTGCCCCATCTGTTAGCAGGTAGTGCCCCCTCGGTTGCCAGGTAGTGCCCCCATCTGTTAGCCAGGTAGTGCCCCATCTGTTAGCCAGTAGTGCCCCATCTGTTAGCCAGGTAGATGTCCCCTCTGTTGCCAGGTAGTGCCCCCTTTGTTGCAGGTAGTGCCCCCATTGTTGCCAGGTGATGCCCCATGTTGCAGGTAGTTGCCTCTCTGTTAGCCAGGTAGCCCCCTAAAGCTAATAAAAATAAAATAATAAAATCCACTTATCTTACCAGGCTCCTGCCCGATCTCTTCAGCGGCGCAGGGGGAAGTGAGAGCAGCCGCGCGTCACTCCCCAGCAGCCGCGCGTCACTTCCCCCTGCGCCGTTGACCTGTATGTGCGGCGCACACACCGGCGCCGCACATACAGGGAGAGGAGGGAGGAGGGAGCGATCCCTTCTGCCTCCTCCCTGCACAGGGAGACCGCGGGCGGGTGAGCGGCCGCTTCATCCGCCGGTAGGAGCGGTCTGGCGGCGCAAGAGTAGCGCACTAGCGCTACTCTTGCGCCGGTAATTTAAAGGACCCCCGCCGCCTGCAGGCGGCGGGAGGAATGCCAACTCCCCCGGGAGGGCGGGAGGGGACCCCAAATAGCGGGACCCCCCCGCCAAAAACGGGAGAGTTGGCATGTATGAGTAAATTATGTGTCCCCCAGTGAAGGTAATAGGGTCCCCCAGTAAGTTATACGTCCCCTAGTAGGTGGTTATATACTTTATATATCTCCCAGTAGGTAGGTCTGTAGTTTGTATGTCCCCAAGCAGGTATATGGGAAGGTTATGGGTCCCCTAGCAGGTATATGGGCAGGTTATGGGTCCCCTAGCAGGTATATGGGCAGGTTATTGATCCCCCAGCAGGTATATGGGCAGGTTATGGGTCCCCTAGCAGGTATATGGGCAGGTTATGGATCCCCCAGTAGGTATATAGGCAGGTTATGGATCCCCCTGTAGGTATATAGACAGGTTATGGATCCCCCTGTAGGTATATAGGCAGGTTTAGTTCCCCCAGCAGGTATATAGACAGGTTTAGGTCCCCCAGCAGGTATATAGGCAGGTTTAGGTCCCTGAGCAGGTATATAGGCAGGTTTAGGTCCCCGAGCAGGTATATAGGCAGGTTTAGGTCCCCCAGCAGGTATATGGACAGGTTATGGATCCCCCAGTAGGTATATAGGCAGGTTTAGGTCCCCCAGCAGGTATATAGATAGCTTATAGGCCCCACAGCACGTGTAGATATAGGTAGCTTATAGGCAATACTACAAATTCTATATGAACAGAGGATTTAAACAAAAATATCACTGCAAATAATAATCCCTGTTAAAACATAACTTTTACTAGACTTGCTAAAATATTAATATCTTAACCCCTATATGTTACCACTACATACCTAGATGATACAGCATACTGTATACCCTCTTATCTTGGGTGCCAGCGTACTAGAGGAGCTGCGGGATTTATCGTCTTTATACCCGGCAGCACTTAAGCTAAGTATCAGTTCACTTATCCAACCTGAATGGGAAGTACATGTGTTGTAGTATATGCGTTGTATATAGCGTATTCTTTTTCCACAGCGAATTTTGAATCCCCTGATGAACCCTAATACAGTACGGGGGAAACGCGTCGGGATAGCTGGTATATAAAGGTGTTCATACACGCATGTAGTGACATTGTCTGTCATTAAAGCGGAGCCGCTCTTTATCGGGGCGATTACTCCACTGACGGACAGTGCACAGTATGCTGTATCATCTAGGTATGTAGTGGTAACATATAGGGGTTAAGATATTAATATTTTAGCAGGTCTAGTAAAAGTTCTGTTTTAACAGGGATTATTATTTGCAGTGATATTTTTGGTAGCTTATAGGCCTCACAGCACATATGTAGGTAGATTTTAGCTCCTCCCTGCACATATAACAGTAGATAATAGCCCCCCTCCCTGCACAGATACAGTAGAAAATAGCTCCCCTCCCTGCACATATGACAGTAGATAATAGCCCCCCTCCCTGCACATATGACAATAGATAATAGCCCCCCTCCCTGCACATATAACAATAGATAATAGGCCCCCTCTGCACATAACAATGGATAATAGGCCCCCTCCCTGCACATAACAATAGATAATAGCCCCCCCTGCACGTATGACAGTAGATAATAGCACCCCTCCCTGCACATATGACAGTAGATAATCAGCCCCCTCCTGCACATATAACAGTAGATAATAGCACCCCTCGCTCTACATATAACAGTAGATAATAGCCCCCCTCTCTGCACATATAACAGTAGATAATAGCCCCCCTCCCTGCACATATAACAGTAGATAATAGCCCTCCTCCCTGCACATATAACAATAGATAATAGCCCCCTCCCTGCACCTATAACAATAGATAATAGCCGCCCTCCCTGCACATATAACAATAGATAATAGGCCCCCCTGCACATAACAATAGATAATAGGCCCCCCCTGCACATATAACAATAGATAATAGCCCCCTCCCTGCACATATAACAATAGATATAGCCCCCTCCCTGCACATATAACAATAGATAATAGGCCCCCCCTGCACATATGACAGTAGATAATAGGCCCCCCCTGCACATATGACAGTAGATAATAGGCCCCCAGCATGAATAGAGCTAATTAAAAGTAATAAACTGTCAGCACTTACCTGACCTCGCTCCCCGCCGCTGCCGCTGTCGCTGCTCCCGGTCTTTTCTTCAGCGGTTGTGACGTCACCAGGCCGCGCCGCGGGCTGCGGGATGACGGGCACGCCGCCTGGGCTGTGCACTCCGGCGCGCACAGAGCCGCATCCTGCCTGCGGCCACAGAGTACTCCGCGGAGCTCTCTGCTCCGCAAAGCATCTAACTGGAAGTGCGTCCGGCGGACGCACATACATTTGTCCGCCACCGCTGCCATCGCCAAGGTCCTAAGCCCCTAAGCCGATAGCTTAGCGACTGGTAGCGGCTTAGGACCCTAACGATCGGCGGCGGCGGCGGATAGCGGCAACGCCGGGGACTAGTTCTCACGGCCGGTATTTGTCCTGTTTTGCGGCCGTCCCCACGGCCCGCGGGGTGGACGGCTTTTCTCGCGATGAGCGGAGAAAAGCCCTCTCCCTTCACATTGGCTTGCACAGATTCTGTCCGGAAACCGGACGGAAGATTGTGCAAGCACAATGTTTTGCGGGGACTGCTGCACGGGTTTTCCATAGAGCACCATTGTGCTCATTTTCAGGCAAACTGAAAAACCGCAAACCAGCTGATAAACCGGCCGAAAACCCGTGCCGTGGGGACATGCCCTTAGTCTGTTTCAGTCTGTTCCTTGTCCTGTCTTTGTACGTTTGGCTTCTGTCTTATGTTTGTTCCATGTGTCATGTTTGGCCTTCATCTTTTATCTGTTCTATGTGTCTTGTTTGGCCTCAGTCCTGTGTCTGTTCTTTGACCTCTGTCCATGTATGTATCTTGGCCTCTGTTGTAATCTTGTTCATCATGTCTTTGTCTCTGTCAGTGTAGTGCATGAATTACCACTTCTGGCCTGTCTGGGGTCAGCTGCCACTACCAGGGACTGCTCTGGGGTTGCACCTGGCGGCCATCAGGATTAAAGGGGTTGTCTCACTAAAAAGAATAGCTTTCAAAATGTAGGGAACTCTAAATAAAGACGTTTTCCATATATATTGCTTTGTTCATCTTTTTTTGTTAAGGAGCTTCAAATGATTTTATCACCTTCTCAGGGCTTTCTGGTTTCTCAAGTGACTGACACCTGTACTCCTTCGTCCCTGCTGTTTGTTCTATCTGATAGCAGGTCTTAGCAGTCAGTGAGAAGCTTGTGCGTTATCTGATCTTTCAGACAAAAGACAGTAATTGCTCTACTGTTTATATTAGCTCAGAAGAGAAGGTAATTTATTTAATTTATTTAATCTAGACTAATAAACATAATAAACAGAGAAGTCTGAATACAGGGAGCTCATATGCTAATTACAGACACCTTGACCAGGAAGCGACAGTGCAAAGCAGCATTATTTCATTCATGCATCCTATGAAACTTTGAGATGAGACAACCCCTTTAAGCCATCCTTACCATCAAAGGCACTATGAAGAATCTGATTGCCACTTTGTCATGTCCCTTCGAAGTAGTGGCACAGTGGGTTCACTACTGCAGACAATAATTAATAATATTGTTGCAACCCTGTTTGATGGTAACATATACTCAATATATGGCTATTACAAGTGAACCTCAATAGTTATATATCATAGAAAATGCTACATAGATGCTACTTTAAATTGGATAAAAACTATACCATGGGCATTTTATACCAAAGAAATAGATCAGTGGCTGTTACAATAAGCCTCCACTCAGAACCTCCTTGATGGCAGTGTGGCTCAATTTCTTTTCGACTGTTGTCGAACATACGTAAAAACATTGCCAGCACATATATAGAACCCTTTTTGTGCCAACGAGCAATGTTTTTTTTTCATCATGATTATCACTGGGTGCTATTATGTCCCCTTGACCACATCCACTTTCAGAGGCATAACTTAAAGCTCCGGGGCCCTAGTGCAAAAAAGTGAAATGGGCCCCCCAGCTGCCATGTGTCATTTACAATGCTGGTGTCTCCTTATGTGGCAAAAGGGCTTTTGGGCCCCCTCAGGATGCATAGCCTGGTAGCGACTGCTACCTCTGCACCCCCTATAGCTATGCCCCTGTCCACGTTGTGTTATGCAGCCCAGTTGTAGTGAGATCATTTTTGACAATATTTCGTCTTGATGAAGAATCGGTAATGATGATGTTCCTAATTGCATAGAAATTGCGACTGTATCTTGAAGGAGATCTCGTCTCTGCTGATCAATTTGTTGTCAATATCGTGACATTCTTTATGGAAACTGTCCGTATCCGTACAGACACCCTGTGCCCTTATGTACTCCCCTGTGGGTATAGCTTTTACTGTACTAGGGGCATGGCAACTGTCTGCCCTAACAATGGTATTGCCTGAAAGCGGCTTTCCACATAGGGAATTAGTAACTCTATTTTTGGGTCAAAGCACAGCAGTCGGTCCAGATAAGATAACTTATTAGAGAAAAATGCCTCTTTTTCAAGCCCCCACCCAAAATCACTCACTCTTAAAGGAGTTGTCTCATTACGAGCTTTCAGCCTGTCACTGTCCCTGGTAAGTTGAACTGAGGGGCGTGCTTCTTGGTCTGTCTGTTCTGCTCCCTCTCCCCCCTCCCATCAGCACACAGGCAGCTACGTAACTTCTATAAAGGGGGGGAGGGGGTTTGCTCTCAGAGTTCACCCTGTGTGTGCCTGCCTAGGTCTGTTGTAGGAGAGGGCTGATCTAGGAGTGTAGAGAGGAATATGAAGCTGTGTGCTAATAGAGCAGAGGGGATGCATGTGTTCCTATATCCCCTGCTTAGCTTACAAGTCTCCACATCCCCAGCAACAACAAGGGCAGTGTTACTATACTCAGGATGTGTCCCTAATACAGGAGAACATAAAGTTTTTCACATGCCCCCTGATCTGTATAAAATTAGTATAAGTCACAGTTCCAAAGACATATCATGATTATAGTAACAGACAGGGTCACTGCTGTCACATCTATCTGTGTAGAGAGCAGGAGGAAGCAGGGAAACAGGGTTAATCCCGGCAGCTTGGACACAGACGCCAGAGTCCCTCCCTCCCCTCCCCCCTCCCTCCCCCCACTACAGAAGCAGTCTGTGAGGGAGGGGCTCTCTGCTCCGACCTGTCTTCAAAGGTGATGAGTCATTCAGACCTGACAGCCAGTAAGATTTAAAGGGTCAAAGGTCGGTACTATAGAGATTTGAGAAGCTGATGTAGTAATACTAACAGGGCTAGCTCAAAATCAGTAGAACATTTGTAATGAACATATATTGCAAAGCTGCTTGTTTTTTAAAGATCTTTAAATTAAAACCCAATCATTGTAGCGAGACAACCCCTTTAAAAAGAACTGCTAAAATCTATCTCATATTTCTTTCCACTCTGCTTTGGAGAGCAGATACTTAAAAGAAACCTGTCAGGTGGTTTATGCTGCCCTATCTGAGAGCAGGATATGATAAAGGGAGATAAGTTGAGCTATGTAATCTATAGGTGTATATGATTTGGACCAGAGGAAGTCTTAAAATTGAAGCTACTAACTAACTGCTAACCCACCCACATACAATGATTGACAGATTGTTCTGTACACACACTGCAGGGAAAGCTGTCAATCACTGTGTGTGGGCAGGGTAAGCATGAATTTCACTGTCTCCAAAGGAGTCCTATTAGAATTCTCTTAGGTTTCTTGCTCAAAAATCCTGCTCCAAATCATATAAACCTATATACATATACACATATCACATATACATATATCACAGCTAGATTTCCCCCCACCC
>JAODAL010054813.1:0-24381 GCA_025379985.1 Phyllomedusa bahiana | reverse complement strand
GCAAACCCGGCAAGTTGCGGCCCAAACATCCAGTTTGGCTGCCCATTTGCCCAGGGATTTTTCCCTAATGAATTTTTGGGAAAGATTTGCGGGGGCCCAAGTAGGCCCAACTTTTGGGTTCGGGGGACTGTCCAGGGGTCCTGCTGCTGTGTGGGGATTCCCCCCCACCACTAGGGGGTGGAAGGAAGTGTCTTCAGGGGACTCCAAAATTAGGTTGATGCTAAATGGAGTTGGGTACTGCCCCCTCCCCCTCCCCCCTCCTTCCCCCAGAAAGCCGCGGAAGTATTTTGACGTGGAGAAAACCCCCCGGTAAAAACTGTCAAAAGGGGGAGGGATGTGCCGACTTAGGCAGCGGCCAACTGATTACGGAGGTTTTCCCCTTTAAAAGTATTTGGTTTGTCTTCCCTCTCAAAAGCGGGGAAAAAAAGGTCCAAATTTTGGGAAAGGGTTTCCCCCAGGGAAAAATTTGGGTTGGGGGCCGGGAAAGTTTTCCCTCTGCCGGATACGGACTATTGGCGGGGTCCTAGCCAGGAAATTTAAAGCATGCTGGGGCCATTTTTGCAAAAAGTAAACTCCGGGGGCCCCTGCCCCCTTTTCCCCACGGTATATGACGGTGTTGGGGGTCATTTCCCTCATCTTCCTCTTTCCCAAACCCCCTTTCCAGTGCTCCTGCTCCCCTTCTCTTGTACCTGGGTTTGGGAAACCCCATCATTTCACCAGAAAATGCTTCTGCCCCCAATGTCCTCCCCCTCCTTTCAGTCCCCCGGACTCTTGGGGCCCAGAGATGTAGTCGCCCGTCTCCAGCCCCCCTGCCCAGACGGGATTTTTCAACACCCTTTTCCCCGGACATAAAAGGAGTGGAATGCATTATTTTTCCCGTTTTCCTGGCGATGACAAAAAAAGTCGCCTCCTCAAAAGGGCCCCTCAAAAAAACGGCAGGTGTCACGCATGAGCCCCATGGCTGACTCAAAGTTAAAAGGGGGAGTATTCTGTTTGCCTGGATCATCAAAAAATGGGTTTAATGGCCTTTCTCTGTTCTTACAGTCGGCCAACATGTGCAGGCGGGGAAATTCCAGCGGGGGGGAAAACTGGATATCAGGTGGGGGTTTGGGGGGGGGCCTTTCTGCCGCTGCAACTTGGGAGGAGGGTTTTGGTTTTTGGGCTTTTTGTAGAATGGATAAAGTGCTGCCCCAATTTTCCCTGGCCTTTTTCGGGATGTTCTAAAGATGGGGTGGAAGACTTCGGGAAACCTTTTCAAAACCAGTTTTGAACCATGGGCCATGCAGGGTGCATGGACCACCCCTCCCCCGGTGCAGCGGCGGACCCCCATGTTCCCCCCTTTTTGTCCGTCACCATGGTTCCGATTTGCAGTTGGCGGGGAAAGGAAAGCCACAATCGATTTCTTGCTGCATGACGCGGAGCAGTTCCTCCCCTGTGTGACTTCGTTCGCCGAGGAAAGCCAGGTGTAGAACTGCGTGACACGCTGTCCCCTACACATGTGGTATGGGGAAAGCAGTACTTGTGGAGGCTGAGATGGTGGTGGTGGTGGAGGAGGAGGAGGCGGGGACATTGGCGCAGATGCAGCAGTTTGACAACGTGGAGGAGAAAGCGGGGTCTCCTGTCCAAGTTGTTGGTGTCCCTGGGTGGAAGCACATTCACCAGTGGGCCGTTAAAGGACATGTACTGGCTGACCCTAGTTACAGCTCCAGACGTCCGGGGCTGCCGTTTCACCCTTTGGGAAAAAAACGATAAGCTCAAGGATGACCCCCTTCTGTTCTACATTTTTTATGGAAGTGCTGGTACTGCCTTTTTGGAAAAGAAATTACGGCTTGGGAAATCTCCTCTCGGCTCGGCACAAGCCATTAGTTCTCTGAACGGTGCAGAGTCCACCATTTTGGGAAAGGGAGGGACTGCAGTACCAACAACTTGGACAGGAGCATGGTCAGCTGCTGCCACCTTAGGATAGTTGGAGCATACTGTTGTCTCTTTGCAATCGCCTCGCTGAACGATGCTGGCGCCGATGAGTAGCGAGGAGCAGGAGCATCTGGACCGGGAGATGATGTCAAAGAGAAACAGCTCCCTTCTGCAGAGGTGGTGGAGCCTTGATTGGCTGCAATGGCATGCGTGCCACTGGGCGCTGCTGCTACTGCTGTTGCTGCGGCGGCGGCAGGATGGCCACCACATCTGAGCCACGTTTCTCCCAGGCCACGGATGGTGACGCTGCATGTGTTGACGCAGGGCCGTGGTGCCAACGTTAGCTCCCTGGCCACTCTCCACATCTGCTTACAGATTCTACATATACCCATATTCGGCTCCTCCGGTGTCTTAGCAAAGAAACTGCCACACGCCGAGTATCGGATTTTACCGCCAACGCTCCGCACTGAGTGATTACTGCCGCCGCTGCCTCGCTGAGCCCTGTGCCGCTACTTTCTTGGACCTGCGAAGCGGGTTTTTTACCCCGTGGCCGCTTGGCTCCGACCTCACACTGCTGCTATCCTGCTGACTGCACGGCCACACGACCCACTTGCTGGCTGCGCCGCTGCCGGACGCGCAAGCTGACGCCCTCTTCTCCTGACGATGATGAAGCCTTTGCCTCACCCGGCTCCCAAGTGCGGTCGGCTACATCATCATCTATTTGTGTTTCATCGTCACTGCTGTCTCATCACCGGTCTTGGTATGCCAAGGGCTGACCTCTCACAACAGACCTCCCATGCCACTCTCCACATCTATACTTTGCCGCCTACTGCAAGACGCAGGGAGTATTGGCCCATTTCTTCGCTGCCAAGTAGCTGCTGACTGCCCTCCTCAAATTGTTCATCCTCGCTATTATAGTGGCGCTGAGCCAGATCACATAGTAGATCTCTGGCTGAGGGAACCGGATGGGACAGGGCGGGCTGAGGACAGGTGAGGGCCGCTGACCCGCTCACGGGCCATGTCAACTAATGGTTGTGTCTGATGTTCCCACCGACTCTTTGCTGGGGTTGTCAGATGTCATCTGGGAGGAAGAGGATGACCTAGTCAACCAATCAAGAACCCTTGGGTTGCTGAACAACACATGGCCGCTAAATGACAGCGGCAGTTGTGGCCTCACCGAGTGACCCCTGCTGCGACGTCCCCTTGCTGTGCTGCAACCTGGGCCTGTTCCAGGAATGTTTGTGCCACTGCCACTCGCAGGTGCAGAGCCTGCGACTTCTCTGTCTGACATACTGTTTGTTCGAAAATGTACAGACACTGTTTGATGATGATATCTGTATATGATAAATATACACCCTGTTTTTGACTCCAAATGAACCCAGTAACAAGCTTGGGTAACCCTTGGATATAAATTTATATATTTTGGCGTTGAAAAAGACGGTTTCTTAGGGTCAGCACACCAGCAAAACAACGCTTAATTAACCCTGGATGTAAATTGCGCCAAAAAAAATTTAGCGCACAAACTGTAGTTTTTAGCGTGTTACAATTTCGTGTTTTTTACGCCACACAAAAGAGTACGTTGTAATAAACCCTTTTTTGTGATTTGGTACAGGAAAAAATTTTTATTTTTTGGCGTTGAAAAAACGGTTTCTTTTGGGTCAGCACCAGCAAAACAAGCTTTAATTAACCCCTGGATGTAAATTGCGCCAAAAAATTGAGCCCCAAACTATAGCTTTGTAGGTGTTAAATTGCGTGTTTTCACGACCAAACAAGGATACAGTTGTAATTAAAATTTTTTTGTGAATTGGTAAGGAAAAAAATTTTTTATTTTGGCGTTGAAAAAGACGGTTTCTTGGGGTCGCCCCAGCAAAAAAAGCTTAATTAACCCCTGGATGTAAATTGCGAATAAAATTGACAGCCAAAAATGAAGTGGGATTTGTATTTTTAAAAAAAGCTGTTTCTTTTAAAAAATACAACAGGGAAATTTGGGTTAGATCCCACTTTGGTATTGAATGTATATCAGTGCAGTGGGGCAAAGGATTTCAGATCCCAAAACCCCAAAAAATTAGAATAGAAATTAAAGAAAGTCTTGAGACAAGCTGAGAACCCCCAAGAAATCGTATAAAAAAAATCAATTCTTCGTAATGTTCAGGCCCCGGGAGCACCTTCCTGATGAGAAGTGGGGAGGGGTGTGGTCCCGGCGGCGCCCGGATTTATAGTGCGGTGACGTACAGAAACCGCCCGGGCTCTGATTTGGGTTACTTGCAAATGTCTGGGGCTTGCCCTTTTCCCCCCAAAATGTTTGCCCCCTGTAGCGCATGTGCTGCAGCATTTTATCAATCAAAAAACACTTTGTTCACCGAAGTACCCCAAACTTGACTTCGTTCCGAACCCAAGTTTTTTCCCGAAATTCTAAAGAATTCCACTTGTTAGAATCGATTCGCCCCTTCTTCTGCGACACTAAGATTGCAGTGCAGTTAATTTAAGGGGTCCCGGTGATGTTTTTTTTGTTGAGTCGTTCATTTCTTATTTTCTCCATTCGGCCGAGACCATCATGCCATCTTCTCCCAGCCATGACTCATTTCTGCAGAATTAACCACACAAATATTTTAGAATCCTAATTTTTCCAACACCTATATACAATCATATGAAAAAGTTTGGGCACCCCTATTAATCTTAATCATTTTTAGTTCTAAATATTTGGGTGTTTGCAACAGCCATTTCAATTTGATATATCTAATAACTGATGGACACAGTAATATTTCCGGATTGAAATGAGGTTTATTGTACTAACACAAAATGTGCAATATGCATTAAACCAAAATTTGACCGGTGCAAAAGTATGGGCACCCCAACAGAAAAGTAACATTAATATTTAGTAGATCCTCCTTTTGCAAAAATAACAGCCTCTAGTCGCTTCCTGTAGCTTTTAAGCAGTTCCTGGATCCTGGATGAAGGTATTTTTGACCATTCCTCTTTACAAAACAATTCAAGTTCAGTTAAGTTTGATGTCACCGAGCATGGACAGCCCGCTTCAAAGTATCCCACAGATGTTCAATGATATTCAGGTCTGGGGACTGGGATGGCCATTCCAGAACATTGTAATTGTTCCTCTACATGAATGCCTGAGTAGATTTGGAGCTGTGTTTGGGATCATTGTCTTGCTGAAATATCCATCCCCGGCGTAACTTCAAATTCATCACTGATTCTTGTACATTATTCTGAAGAATCTGCTGATACTGAGTTGAATCCATGCGACCCTCAACTTTAACAAGATTCCCGGTGCCCGTATTGTCCACACAGCCCCAAAGCATGATGGAACCTCCACCAAATTTTACAGTGGGTAGCAAGTGTTTTTCTTGGAATGCGGTGTTTTTGGGACGCCATGCATAACGCCTTTTTGTATGACCAAGCAACTCAATCTTTGTTTCATCAGTCCACAGGACCTTCTTCTAAAATGAAGCTGGCTTGTCCAAATGTGCTTTTGCATACCTCAGGCGACTCTGTTTGTGGCGCGCTTTCAGAAACGGCTTCTGTCGCATCATTCTCCCATACAGCTTCTCCTTGTGCAAAGTGTGCTGTATTGTTGACCGATGCACAGTGACACCATCTGCAGCAAGATGATGCTGCAGCTCTTTGGAGGTGGTCTGTGGATTGTCCTTGACTGTTCTCACCATTCTTCTTCTCTGCCTTTCTGATATTTTTCTTGGCCTGCCACTTCTGGGCTTAACAAGAACTGTCCCTGTGGTCTTCCATTTCCTTACTATGTTCCTCACAGTGGAAACTGAGGTTAACTCTCTGAGACAACTTTTTGTATCCTTCCCCTAAACAACTATGTTGAATAATCTTTGTTTTCAGATCATTTGAGAGTTGTTTTGAGGAGCCCATGATGCCACTCTTCACAGGAGATTCAAATAGGAGAACAACTTGCAATTGGCCACCTTAAATACCTTTTCTCATCATTGGATACACCTGGCTATGAAGTTCAAAGCTCAGTGAGGTTACAAAACCAATGTTGTGCTTTAGAAAGTCATTAAAAAGTAGTTAGGAGTATTCAAATCAATGAAATGATAACGGTACCCAAATTTTTGCACCAGTCAAAATTTGGTTTAATGCATATTGCACATTTTGTGTTAGTACAATAAACCTCTTTTCAATCCAGAAATATTACTGTGTCCATCAGTTATTCGATATATCACATTGAAATGGCTGTTGCAAACACCCAAATATTTAGAACTAAAAATGATTAAGATTAATAGGGGTGCCCAAACTTTTTCATATGACTGTACCTACCTACCTACTGGGGGGTTACATACCTACCTACCTACTGGGAGGTTTATATACCCGTAATAGGGATCTATAAAGGAAAACTTGGTGAGCTGCTTTCCAATGATAGGAAAGTCAGATGCCTATTATTGGGGATGGGGAGTCCCTCATCATTTTTATATAGGCCCCAATAATGTAGATATGTATATATGTCCCCCCAGTAGGTTATAGGCACATAGGACCCCCAGTCTGTAGGTAGGTATATGCCCTCCATAGTCTATAGGCAGATATATGTCTCCCATAGTCTGTAGGGTAGGCAAGTAAACGTCCTCTATGATCTGTAGGCAGGTATAGGTCTCCCATAGTCTGTAAGTAGGTATAGGCCCCTCATAGTTTGTAGGCAGGTATATGCCCCCATAGTTTGTAGGCAGGTATAGGCCCCCATAATTTGTAGGCAAACATAGGTCCCCCTTGTCTGTAGTCAGGTATAGGCCCCCATAGTTTGTAGGCAGGTATGGTTTCCTATAGTTTGTAGGCAGGTATAGGCCCCCATAATTTGTAGGCAGATATAGGTCCCACTTGTCTGTATGCAGGTATAGGCCCTCATAGTTTGTAGGCAGGTATAGCTCCCCAGAGTTTGTAGGCAGGTATAGCTCCCCAGAGTTTGTAGGCAGGTATAGCTTCCCAGAGTTTGTAGGCAGGTATAGGTTCCCCTTATCTGTAGGCAGGTGTAGGACCCATAGTTTTTAAGCAGGCACAGATCCCCATAGTTTGTAGGCAGGTATAGACCTCCATGGTTTGTAGGCAGATATAGGTGCCCATAGTTTGTAGGCAGGTATGGGTACCCACAGTTTCTAGGCAGGTGTCCAAGCCCCAGTTAAAAAAAACAAAACAAAACAGTACTCAACTCTCTTCCCCACTCCCCTGAAGCTCATGCAGGTCTCTGTCTTCCTGTACATACGGCGTGACATCATCATGCCGCACAGGCGACGTGATGACACTCTCATGCCGCCATGTGCTGGACACTCTGACGGGCTGCAAGTCTACTTCCGGAGTACATGGTGGAGCAAAGAGCGTCCACTCTCCGCAACGCAATACCTTTCAGTTGTATACACTTCCATAGGAAGTGTATACAGCTGAAAAGATCGCCACTTGCACTCTGGGCCCACAGCAGCAGCCTGGAAGCTGGTGTTAAACTTGCAATGTCCTGCTAAAAGCTGGACATTGGGCGTCCCGCCCGGGCATTGCCAGGGCCGCAAGACCAACCCGCCAAAAGCTGCAATTCATTTCTCTAGAGTAACTTCCTCCATGAGAATATTAATGTCAGCTACTTCTAATTAATCGTTTTTACTCATATAATATTTCACATAAAGCTAATTGGATTAGAATTTGTATTGTACCACATTTTGGTTGGGATTATAGGCATAGATATGATCTATTACCAGGGCCAGGATGACGGGTAGGCAGAGGTAGGCAACCACCTATCATTAAGATATGTGGAGCGCTCTCAGGAGCTGAACTCGTTCCATAGACAGCAATGCTGGTTGTAAGTTAAAGCTGGCACCTGCCTTCAGTGCCTCTTAGTAGTCAAGTATCCTAGGGGAACTAAGAATGCAATAAAAATAAAAAATAAAATAAAATAAAAATTTTAAAAGTTTTTCCCCATTTTACAAATAAAAAAGACAATAAAAAAAAATTAAACATAACTGATATCGGCACATCTGTAAAAGTCTGATCTATTAAAATATACCCTTATAAATCCTGCATGGAGAACACCATAAAAGAAATACCCAATGGAAAAATTACTTTGCTTTGGTCCCCTTGCCTCCCCAAAGATTGGAATAAAAAGTCAGGTCACAGGTATCTGAAAATGGTAAAAATAAAAAACACAATTTAATCCGCAAAACAAAAGCCTTCATATTGGTCAAAAAAGTTATTGGTGCTGCAAAGAAAATAAAAAATAAAAATAAATAAATTGGAATTGAACTAACTTGCAGAATAAAGATAACGTAACTTATACTGCACCTCCACGTCAGGACCAGAGATTTGAATATTTCCTGGGCAGGAGAAGGGAGAGCATTGGAGGCACCATTTGTTCTGGCTCTGCCAGGGACGTAGTTAAAGACCTGTGGGCCCTGGTGCAAAACTTCAGCTTTGATCCGCTTACTGGCTGTGGACCACAACTTTTTAACAACAGGTTCTTTACTTGGCATGGCTGCGGTGTAGTGTGCTCCTAAAAATTATTTCTATTTTAAGGGATTGTCAAATAAAAGACAGTCTATTTGAAATAGGGCCAGATGAAAGAAAAACAAGTTAAACATCCAAAGCGTCTGTCCCCCTGGTGTTTTTTTGGGTTTAATTTTTGTTGGAGTTTACACTATACAGCTTAATTGACATGTTATCTGTATTCTGCCGGTCAGTAGATATACAAGGTCCAAAAAATAATACCACATTATTACCTCATGTCACCACTATATATTGATTAATACCATCATAATGTTACTGACCAAACCAGTATACCAAAACCAACAATATACCAATATTACCAATGACAATATAAAAAGACCAGATAATACCACCAAGCCACGACCAAATACCGCCATATACTACCATATAACGACTAATGCCACTATACTGTTACTGACCAAATAAAAATACTAAGACCAATAACAGCAATGCACAAAGACGACATAATACCATCACATCATGACCACATACACTATCTCACTATCTCCATTAGGTAGCTATATAGACCCTCTCAGTAGGTAGGTATATAGGGTCCCCCTCAATAGGTAGGTATATAGGATCCTACCAGTAGGTAGGTATATAGAGTCCCTCTAGTAGGTAGGTCTATAGGGCCCCCAATAGGTTTCTACAAAGGATCCCCCAGTAGGTAAGTTGATGTATAGGGTCCCCCATCAGGTAGGTATAGAGCTCCTCCAATAAGTAGATAGAGCACCCCAATAAGGTAGGTAGTAATATCGGGTTCCCAGTAGCTAAGTAGATATATAGGGCCTTCTCTAATAGGTAGATATATAGGGCTCAATCTAGTAGGTAAGTATATAGGGCTCCCCATTAGGTAAGTAGGTACACAGCACCCCAAGTCAGTAGGTAGGTATATAGAAGCTCCCATAGTAGGTAGATAGGTATATACTGTCCCCCAGTAGACATGTAGCTAGATATATAGGGCCTTCCCACAGTAGGTATACAGACCCCACCTATTAAAAATTAAAAAAGATAATACCTCTCTCCTGCTTTGAATAATCTCTTTGAATCTGGAACGGGCAATTGCGACCCCTGCAACCTCTGTACCTACACCACTGGACCCTGCCTACTATTGTTATTATTATTTTCTTCTCTCACTCCCTTTTCTCTTCCTTATTATGATGTAACATAATAATATTCTATATTGTATAATTCTACTTTGTTTTGTATGATTATTGATATTTGCTCATATTTTCTGTTTAAGGCTGTTTTCTCTTTTATTTTTATTAGATGATTTTTTAAAGGTGCGATGTGGTTCTCAATCAAATAATACTTAATACAGATGTAATCCTAGCGGGAAGTATATTACAGTCAGCCCCATGCTGTGTTGAATGTGGCCAGAGTGAGCTCTGGCCGCGGGTGATTGACTCCTTATCTGCCAAGATCAATTGTGATCGTGGACTCCGATGGCTTTCCTAGCAGCCCGGAAGTCTAGCAAAGGCTTCCAGGCTGCCTGTGACATGATAGTTGCTGTGGAGAGATCTAAAGATCACTGATACAAGTCCCCTATGAGGACAAGTAAAAAAGAAAAAGTAAAAAAAAATGAAAAAGAGTAAAACACAAAAAATAGGGTAAAATAAAAACATGTGCACTGCCCTTTTCCCTTTTACAAACACCAATCGCCCCAAAAAAGATAACGTACGAACATTTGGTATCAACACGTGCGTAACAACCTAGCATATAAATCTGTCATGTTATATAACGGCATAAAAAACAATCACAGAATTTCGATTTTCGTTCACCCCACAGCACATAAAATGGAATAAAACGTGATCAAAAAGTTATATAAATGCCAAAGTGGTACCAATGAAAACATCAGTTCATCTTACAAAAAAAGCCCTTACTCAGCTCCGTATACAGAAAACTAAAAAAGTTATCGCTATCAGAAGATATCGATGCATAAATATTGTTTTACACAATAAAAGCACATTTTTATTATTAAGTGCTTCAACATAAACAAACTAAAGTACAATAGGTGCTCCTCCTATTCTGAGGCTTGTGGTTGAGCAAATAGTGCATTTGGGCCACATGTGGGATATGTCGAAAAATGGTAGAATTAGGGGAATCAAGGTTGAGTTGCATTTCCCTGTTATCGTCTACCTTGTTCTAGTGAATGATGGATAAAATTTGAAAATCTGCAAAAAAGTTAGATTTTTTAATTTCACCTAGTGGGAGCTATTGACATGCAAATTAGCTTTTACAAACAGCAAGGGGTAATCTTTAGGAAACATATTGTATATCATTGTAAATCAATATTAAGTGGATACTAATATGTGGCTATACCTATTCCAAATAATTAGATATAGAATCATCCCTAGCAAAATATTAATAAAAGCACATTAAATCAATGCGATAGCTTAAACCCCTGAGTATACGTGTGTCAAGTTCCAGGATACAAAAGACTTCCCTGCATCTCACTGCATATCTTCGATATCTGTCTCTCCTAGGAACATTGACCCTTTCAAGATCAAAAAAATAGAAGGTACTCAAATTGCCATCATGGATTTCTACACAGTGTTTTGTGCCTCCTGAAACCTGATTGCATTTTTTGGTTTATAATACCATTCACATGCTCTGCAATTCTGTTTTTAATTTACTTATAGTGCAGCCTATATAATTTAGATTTCATTATGTGCAGTGTATGGCATAAATACACATGTTGCAACTTGTTCTACTACATCTAAAAAAGCCCTTTTGTGAGAGCCATATAGTTTTGTTGATATTATTTTAGGAAAAACTACTAGGTGACAATATATTAGCTACTGCTTTGTTTCTTTTGGCCACACACTTTACCTTCCCCTCTGATATAACTGCCAGTTTTTCATCTTGCCACACAATAGGTAAATTTTTATACAAACTGTTTATTATCCTCTCAAAGTCTCTACTATATGTTCGTTTTTAATAATGTTACTCCTGCGATTTTTTAACTGTCTGGTTCAAAACCATGTCTTGTGTAGTACCTTTGATTTTATTAATCGCCCTGTTTAGGGTCCATTTAGGGTAACCCCTAGTTTTTAGTCGGGTATCAATTTCATTTTGGAAATCCTTTTGTTTTGAACATGCACGTCTAGCTCTAATATATTCACCGGTGGGCATGGCCTTTATGCAGTGTCTGGGATGGCAACTGTTAGTTCTCAATATAGTATTGCCAGAACAAGGTTTTCAGTATAACATAGTATGTACTTTATTGTATTCCCCCTTAAGATTTATGTAAAAAAAGGGGTGCAGATACTGTTATAAGAAAATGTAAATTTCAAATTGAGGCAATTATCATTGAAATAGGACACTAGGTCTTGTATGGATGCCACACTCGACATCATCCCAATAAGGAGGTCGTCAATATGACGCCTATACCAGACCATGCCATCAGAAAATGGGTTAGAATCTGAATAAATTTTCACCTTCTCCCACCAGGATATGTACAGATTCGCCAAAGAGGGTGAAAATGTAGAGCCCATTGGGGCACCCTCCACCTGAAGATAATATTCTCCATCAAACAAGATATAGTTGGTAGACAGGAGGAATAAGATACACATAATTATAAATCTATTAGTATCCTCACTATATTGGCCACTGGTGTGCAAATGAAAACAAACAGCTTCCAAAGCCAGAGAATGTGGGACACTGGAAAAAGGCCCTCCACATCACATGTAATCCATGTGTAATTTAGAGACCACTTAAATTTTGAGAACGTTTTTAATACAGTACTACTATCTTTAAGGTATCCTGGGATACTCTTTACTAATGACTGTAGGAAACCATCCACCTACTGACTCAAATGTTCTCCCAAAGAACCCGAGCTAGACACAATAGGCCTGAACTTAGGGGGAAAACCTCCTCATGTAATTTAGGAACCCCATAAAACACTGCAACAGTGGGATTTTCTGGGCAAATATATTTGGCCTCTTTTTGTGTTAAGACTTTTAAAGCAGTACCTTCACCAAGTAACAACTGCAATTTGTTTTTAAAAATGGTTGAAGGATCCTCCTTGATTTTTTTGTATGTATCTTTATTTTCCAACAATACCATCATTTGTTTGCGATATAACTCTGCATCCATTATGACTATCTAGCCCCCCAAGTTAGCTTTCTTTATTATCAGGGTATTGTTCTCTTTAAGTTCTTTGAAGGCTTGGCTCTGATCTCTTGTTAGATTGAATTTTTTATTTCCAGGCTTGCAGCTATTTCTTTTTAAAGCAATAAGATCTTTTTACATTTTAAGCTGAAATTCATCCACAGAAGTAGTTCTAGAACAATCGATTTTATTACTGGATCATCATACTTTAACACAGAACCATTCTGTTCTAATTCTTGTCATAGTTTGGAATTAATTTTCCTGTGTGTATGGCCTTTGTTCCTTACTTTTATCAGAATCAAAAAAATGTTGCTTAATGGTCAGTGTTCTTACAAACCTATTTATATCAATAAATAGTTTGAAACAAATCAAAGTCTGTTTGTGGAGAAAAATTGAGGCACTTGTTCATAACTTCATAATTTGCTTTGCTAAGAACAAGTGGAGATATCATTACTGTATTGTCCTCTAGGGCCTCATTCACACTATTTTTTTTTTCAAATGGTATTATTTTTCATATCTGGTTTGTTTTTCCATTGTCCTGCCATTTTTTGGAGCCAAAAATCATTTCTCCATCTAACTGTACTCTGTGTGCGAGGTATAATATCACTAGTATCTCCTTGATCCGAAAGACCCGATTCAGAAGAATCCACATCCGTTGTTGAATTTTACAATTTTCCCCCTTGGAAAAGTATTTGAATAAGTATTCCTTCTTTTACTATTTTTTAATATAGATCTTGGTATCCATGGACTTTTAGCTTTGTGCCATGTATAAATCTGTTGTTTCTCATAGTCCTCTATATCCTTTATAAACTTTCCATTATCACTTTCTCCAACTTTGTTATATTGTCATTCACTTTATCTAAAAGATCGTCATGCTTCGATGTATCCTTGTAATTCTCTAAATCTTTCTATATATTAGCTATCTCTGTTTTGATTTCTTTTAATTTCTCCATCTCAAATTTAACTATTAAGACCATAAGTGACAATGAACATTCAGACAAGTTTGATGATCCAGTAATAAAATCTAATTTACCTAATCCTAATTTATACCCGGTTAGTTCTAGAACTACTTCCATGGATGAATTCCAGTTTAAAATGGAAAGGGATCTTATTGCTTCAAAAAGAAATAGCTGTAAGCCTAGAAATAAAAAGTACAATCTAAGAAGAGATCAGAGCCAAGCAAGCAAATTATGGTGTTGTTGGAAAATAAAGATACATACAAAAAAAGAAGGATCCTACAGTCATTTTTAAAAACAAATTGCAGTTGTTACATGGTGAAGGTACTGCTTTAAAAGTGTTAACATAAAAAGAGGCCAAATAAAATTTGCCAGAAATCCCTGTTGCGGGTTTTTCATGGTGTTTTTTCTTTAAATAAAAAGGAAGTGTTGAGGAATTCATCAAAAAATGACAAAATTTCACCCCTCAACTTAGTCAAATGGCTGCGAGAGGAAAAGGGGTAATTATACCTTTATGGGGAAGCTCCACTTAGAGGGGGGGTTTCACCACATCAAAGTAGCCTCATTTCCATTATTTAGAACAAGACATGTGCTATCTCAAACCCCAGCTTCAAAGTTTTTAAATAAACCCGGCAAACACAGCGGCCTCGAATTAATAAAAATTTATAGGTGATCCGTTATTGTCATGGCTTTCATACAAAAAGGGGGCAAGAAATTTTTGGTGGGGGGAGGGGAAATAAAATGGACAGGAGCCATAAAAGGGGGGTGCTGACATCAGGTGTGTTAGGCCCGGGGTTTGGTGCCCGGTTTCTGTGCCAATGCCCTGCCGAGGTATGGCCCATTTTGGCTTTTCAGTCAGAAATTGCATGGCCAGAGTGGGAGGAGTTCATAGACCGTCCCAGGGGTGTGTGGGGGAGTGTAGGGGGCGGCCACGTGGACTGTCCCATTACAGATATAAGCCGGAGCCTCAGGTGGGCCCAGTTGTTGCATTCAGGAGGGGGGGTTTCTAAAGCATTTCCAGGAGCATCCACACACAGAAGCCAGGACACATAAGTCCCCCCCCTGTGGGCCCAGTACCAAGCCAACCTCAGGTAACTGGACACATTTTACTGCCTTTGAATTGTAACTATACTTATATTTGCACCTCTGACTCTTATCTTTATATTATTATCATTTTGTATATATTTGTCTAGTGTGCCCTCCAAAGCGAATTAAATCTATAGACTTTAATCTGAGTTAATCTGTCTTGATCATCGGCCTCACACGCCTATTAATCGGTCTATAATTAGAGATGGGCGAATCGATTCTAAGGAAGTGGAATTCGTTTAGAATTTCAGGAAAACTTCGATTCTGAATGAAGTCGAAGTTTGGGGTGATGCGCAGGAACGAAGTGTGTTTTAAAATTGATAAAATGGCTGCAAGCACATGGCGTTACATGGGGCAAAGAACTCTGGGGGAGAAAGGAGTTTGCCTAAATGACATGTGCAGAGATGAAGCCAATCAGAGACCGGCGGGATTCTGTGATGTCACCGCACTATATAAGTCCGGACGCGACGCTGGCAGTTCACATTCTCTCTCTGTGCCGTGTTGCAGCTGCAGCAGCTCCTGTAGATGAGATCTCACACAAAAGAAAGAACTTTTATACAGCTATTTTTGGGGGGGTTTTCACGCTTTTCTCAGAGCTGCTTCTCTTACGTTATAAATTTTTATTTTGTGGGTTATTGGAATGAGTCCAGTGTGCGTCCAATTTTAGCTGTATTACCTCACGGCCAAATTTATTAGGGTTACAAACCTGCTAGTAACGGGTTGGGACCCCTTTTTTCCTTCAGAACTGCCTCAATTCTTCGTGGCATAGATTCCACAAGGTGTTGAACGATGCTCAATTGGTACCAAGGGGCCAAAGGTCCCAAGAAAATATTCCCACACCTTTCACCCAACCACCGCCTGAACCGTTGAAAAAAGGGAGGATGGATCCCTGCTTTCTGTTGTTGAGCCAAAATTTTGACCCTACCATCCCGGGGTTCGCAGCGAAACGGACTCACAGACCAGGCAACGTTTTTCCCATCTTTTCTGTCCAATTTCGATGGGCTTGGGGGAAATTTGGGGCCCCAGTTTTCCTGTTTTAGTGAAAAGGGTGGCACCCCCTGTGGTCTTCTGCTGTGTAGCCCATCTGCCCTAAAGTTCGCCCTACGGGGCGTTCAGAGATGCTCTTCTGCCTACCTTTGGTTGAAAGGGTGGCTATTTAGTCCTGTTGCCTTTTTTTCACTCGAACCAGTTGCCCATTCCCCTTTTGGGCCCTTGGGCCCATAACAAGGCTTTTCCCCCCACGGTGCCCTCACTGGATGTTTTTTTTTTTTCGGACTTCTTGAAAACCCCCTAGGATGGTTGTGCGTGAAAACCCCCGGAGATCAGCATTTTTCTGAAATACTCAGACCAGCCTTCTGGCCCCAACAACATGCCAATTCAAAGGCACTCAAATCACTTTTTCCCCATACGTTGCTCGGTTTAAAAGGGGGAGATTGTCTTGACTGTTACATGCCTAATGCCTGAGTTGGCCATGTGATGGTGTTTAGAAATTAAGTGTTAACGAGCGTTGGACGGTGTCCCTTTAAAAGTGGGCGTGTGAGTGTACATTTTAATGCTGTCTGCTCAGTTGTGGAGCACATTAAATATCCAAGGGTTATCTAAGCCTGTTTTTGCTGTTGTATTCAGTTAAAGAGACAGTGTTTTTTCAATCCAAATATCAGTTAATTTTTGGCTGCTCATTTCTTTTGCGCAATTTATAGCCAAGGGCTACTGAAATGTTTTTGTGCTACTGTAGTCAGTAAAAGAGAGGTTTTTTTAAACGCCAAAGAAGAAATTTTGCCTGTAGCATAATTCATATCCGAAGGTTAATTAAGTGTTTTTCTGCTGTTGTAGTCAGTAAAATACACGTCGTTTTAACACACAACATAGCTGTTAATTTTTGGCAGCTCATTTCTTTTGCGCAATTTATATCCAAGGGTTAATTAAGCGTTTTTCTGCTGTTGTAGTCAGCAAAAGAAACTGTGTTTTTCAATGCCAAAGAACAAATTTTGCCTGTAGCATAATTTATATCCGAAGGTAAATTAAGCCTTTTTGCGCTTTTATAGAAAGTAAAATACACAGTGTTTTTAAACGGCACATACAAGTAAATTTTTCCTGCCCATTTGTGGAGCGCAATTTATATCCAAGGGTTACCCAAGCTTGTTAGAGGGTTCATTTGGAGTCAAATACAGGGTGTGTATTTATCATATTCACATGCGAGTGGCAGTGGCACAAACATTCCTGGAGCAGGCACAGGTTGCAGCACAATATGGGGACGTCGCAGCAGGGGTCACTTGGTGAGGCCAGAACTGCCGATGTCATCTAGCAGCTGTGTGTTGACCAGCAACCCAAGGATTCTTGATTGGTTGACTAGGTCATTCACTTCCTCCCGGATGATATCTGACAACCCCAGCAAAGGTGGTGAGAACGTCAGACACAACCCTTAGTTGGCATGGCCCGCGAGCGGGTCAGCGGCCCTCAACTGTCCTCAATCCGTCTCTGTCCCATTCGGTTCCCTCAGCCAGAGATCTACAATGTGGTCTGGGCTCAGCGCCAATATACAGCGAGGAGGAACAATTTGAGGAGGACAGTCAGCAGATACTTGGCAGCGAAGAAATGGGGCCAATATCCCCTGCTTCTTGCAATAGGCGGCAAAGTATAGATATGTAGAGTGGCATGGGAGGTCATGTTGTGAGGGGTCAGACCGTTGAGGAGGACAGCAGTGAAGATCAAACAATAATCGATGATGATGTTGCGGACCGCACTTGGGAGACGGGTGAAGCAAGGGCTTCATCATCGTCAGGAGAAGAGGGCGTCAGTTTGCGCCTCAGGCAGCGGCGCAGCCAGCAAGTGGGTAGTGTGGCCATGAGTCAGCAGGGTAGCAGCAGTGCGAGGTCGGGAGCCAAGCGGCCACGGGGTAGAAAACCCGCTTCGCAGGTCCAAGAAAGTAGCGGCACAGGGGCTCAGCGAGGCAGCGGCAGTAGTAGTCACTCAGTGCAGATTGTTAGTGGTAAAATCAGCTACTCGGCGGTGTTGCAGTTCTTTGCTAAGACACCGGAGGAGCCGAATATGAGTATATGTAGAATCTGTGGGCAGAAAGGGAAGCGTGGCCAGGGAGCTAAAATTGGCACCACGGCCCTGCGTCAACACATGCAGCGTCACCTTCTGGTGGCCTGGGAGAAATGTGGCTCAGATGTGGTGGTCCATCCTGCCACCGCTGCAGCAGCAGCGACCAGTGGCACGCATGCCATTGCAGCCAGTCAAGGCTCCACCACCTCTGCAGAAGGGAGCTGTTTCTCTTTGTCATCATCTCCCGGTCCAGACGCTCCTGCTCCTCGCTACTCATGGTGCCAGCAGTCGTTCAACGAGGCGATTGCAAAGAGGCAACAGTATGCATCCAACCATTCTAAGGTGCAGAAGCTGACCGTGCTCCTGTCCAAGTTGTTGGCACTGCAGTCCCTCCCTTTCCAAATGGTGGACTCTGCACCATTCAGAGAGTTAATGGCTTGTGCCGAGCCGAGGTGGAGAGTTCCAAGATGTAATTTCTTTTCCAAAAAGACAGTACCAGCCCTTCACAAATATGTAGAAAAGAAGGTGGGCCAGTCCTTGAGTTATCGGTTTTTTCCCAAAGGTGCATGGCACCCGCAAAAATTTTTGGAGCTGAAAATTTTGGTTTCGGGCCGTACATGTCCTTTTTTGGGCCCACTGGGGGGTTGTGCTTCCCTCCCCTGCCCCCACCAAAAACTTGGACAGGAGCCCCGGGGCTTTCTCCCCCACATTGTCAAACTGTTTTTTCCGGGCCCCAAATTGTCCGCCCCCTTTCCTAAACCCCACCCCAAATCTCAGCCCCCTCAAGTAGCTCCATCTTTCCACTTTGGGT
Source organism: Phyllomedusa bahiana (assembly GCA_025379985.1). Taxonomy (NCBI): domain Eukaryota; kingdom Metazoa; phylum Chordata; class Amphibia; order Anura; family Hylidae; genus Phyllomedusa; species Phyllomedusa bahiana. The sequence goes on along the minus strand of JAODAL010054813.1, from coordinate 5,961 downwards.
AGGGCACAGCGGTGTCATGCATTCTCACCGGGGTTGCCTCGGCGAAAAAGAAAACAAAGGGGAGAAAATTGCTGGGCGTCATGCAGCAAAAAATCAATGTGTGACTTACTCCGGAAAACTGAAAAATTTGGAACCTTGGGGGAAGGACAATTGGGGGAACGGGGTGTCACGTTTGAATTGGGAAAGGTTGGCCCCGACCCGGATGGGGGGCAGGGGTTTCAATTGGTTAAAAAGGGTTTCTGGGGAGGTTTTCGGTTTAAAATTGGCCTAAAAGTATGATTTTTCCTGGGAAATTCTGGGCGGAAAGGGAATGAAAATGGGGTTTTAAATTGGAAATTATAAAGGGCCAAGTAGGGGGTTTAAGGTGTAAGGGGAAAAAAATTTGGGTTTTTGGGGCCCCGTGGGGGGAAATTCCATTTTTTAGGCCTTCGGGAATTTTTTGGGGGGTTTGGGTGGTTTTTGTTTGGGAAAATGGTTTTTTGGGGGGGGGGGGGGTTTTGGGGGTTGGGGGGGTGCAAGGGGTTTGGGGGAGGGTTGCTGGGGGTGTTGGGGTTTTTAATAAATTTGGGGGGAGAGGGGGGGGTGGGGTTTTTTTTTTTTAAAAAAAAAATTTTTCCCCCAAAAAAAAAAAAAAAAAACCCCCCAAAAAAAAAAAAAAAAAAAAAACCCCCCCCAAAAAAAAAAAAAAAAAAAAAAAAAATAAAAAAAAAAAAACCAAAAAATTTTTTAAAAAAAAAAAAAAAAAAAAAAAAAAAAAAAAAAACCCCCAAAAAAACCCCCAAAAAAAAAAAAACCCCACCAAAACAAAAAAATAAACACAAAAAAAAAAAAAAAAAAAAAACAAAACCAAAAAAAAAAAAACAAAACCCAAACCCAAAAACCCAAAAAAAAAAAAAAAACCCAAAACCAAAAAAAAAAAAAAAAAAAAAAAAAAAAAAACCCCACCCCCCAAAAAAAAAAAAAACAAAAAAAAAAAAAAAAAACCCCCCCAAACAAAAAACCCCAACACAACAAAAAAAAAAAACCAAAAAACAAAAAAAAAAAAAAAAAAAACAAAAACAAACCCCCCCCCAAAAAAAAAAAAACCCCCCCCCCCAACAAAAAAAAAAACCCCCCCCAAAAACCAAAAAAACCCCCCCCCAAAAAAAAAAAAAACAACCCCCCCCCCCCCCCCCCCCCCCCCAACCCCCCCCCCCCCCCCCCCCCCCCCCAAAAATTTAAAAATTTTTTTTTAAAAAATTTGGGAAAAATTTTTTTTTTTTTTGGGGGGGAAAGGGGGGGGGAAAAAAAAAATTTTTTTTAAAAAAAAACCCCCCCCCCGGGGGAAAATTTGGGGGGGGGGGGGTTAAAAAAAAAACCCCCCCAAAAATTTCCGGGGGATTTAAAACCAAAAACCCCCCCTTTTTTCGGCCCCCCTTTCCCCCCGGGGTTTTTGGTTTGGAAAGGGGGTTTTTTTTTTGGGGGGGGGGGTTTTAACTTTCTCCCGGGGGGTTTAAAAACCCCCTTTCCAAGGGGGGGGGGGGGGGAAAAACCAGTTTTCCCCAAAAACCCCCAAAAAGGGGGGGGAAAAAGGGGCCCCCCCGGTTTAAAACACCCTTTTGGGCGAAAAAAAAGGGGGGGGGGGAAAAACCCCCCCCCCCAAAAAGGGGAAAGGGGGGGGTTTGGGGGGGGAAAAGGGGGGGGGTTTTTTCCCCCCCCGGGGGATTGAGGTTTTTAAGGGGTTTGGGGGGGGCCCCTTTTCCCCCCCCCTTTTTTTTAAAAAAAAACCCCCGGGGAAAATGGCCTGGTTAAAATTTCCCCCAAAACCCCAACCCAATGGGGAAAAATCCCCCGGGGAAACAGGGTTTTTGGTGGGGACTGAACTGGGGGGAGGGGGCCCTTGGAGCAAAAAGGGCATTGTCTGGTAAAAATGAGTGGTTTTTTCCCCAGTGACAGGGAAGGGGAGGAGCGTGGGGGAAAGGTAGATGGTTTTTGAGGAAGACGAGGCAGATGCCCCGAAAGCCCCTTTGGGCAGTTTTTCAGTGCAGATGGGGGCGGGGAGTCTTTTCAGAGTACTTTGCGATGGCCCCCAGCATGTGATTTTCCGGCTAGGACGGGCCGAATAGTCACCCCCATTCTTGTGGGGCATCGCCCCTCCTTAAACGGGTTGCCGGGGGTTTTCCTAAAGCGCCCCGAAATTACCCCGGGTTTGCTGAGGGAAGGTGGGGGGGTAGGAGCTTTACCAGCTTTATCGCAGAAAAAAGTCGGGGTCGCTGATGGGGAAGCTTTTCACCCCCCTAGTGGGGAGTAAGTCGTTTGCAGCACCCAGCAGCCCTGGGGGCCCCCCTGAAAAAACGGGTTTGGGGGTTTATTGGAAAGCACCCTGCCCCCCTTTTTAGAAGATCGCTATATACGGGGGCACCCAAAATTGGATGTGTGGCGAAATTCCCGAGTTTGCAGGGGGAGAAGTTGTCGCCCCGGCCCAGTAGTGGGGCCCTTGGGGGAGGGGTGTTCATTTCGGGGGGGCCATCGTTACCCAAAGGAAAACCCCGTTTGGGCCCCGGAAAATGGGGTTTGACTGCCCTTTGTCAAGTTAAAATCAGGCGTGGATGGGCCCAGGATTTCCAACCCCAAAGCCTTAGGTGTCAGTTTACATCAGCCCTTGAAGCCCCAAAAAAGGGTTGGGGAAATGGTTGGGTTAAAAATACATGCCTAAACCCCACTATTCTGATGCCCCCACCTGCCTGTTTCCCAAAATCTGCGGGCCAGTTTCCCCATTGCCTCCCAACCTCTTTCCCGGGGGGAAATTGGTATTGCCCCCCACCTCCCCCAACTGGGCCATTGTCCCCACTTTGCCCTCATGTTGCTGCTGTGGTGCTGCCGTGCCCTCCCAAACTCTGTCATTGTCCCAATGTCTGCCCTTAAATGTGTGCTTTTTGCCCCCTTTCCCGTGCCCTTCACACCTTTTTTTTGTCCCCACTTGTGGTTTCTAATTTTTTTTAAAAACCTAAAAGAATGTCATTGGGGCATTTTCTAAATCATGGCGGCTGTTGCCTCCCGTCCCCCTCCACACCCCCTGTCATTGTGCCCCCTGTCAAACCTCTTTTGCTGCTGCTGTTGCTTCTCCCGGCCCTTAAACACTTTCTTTGTTTTCACTCTGGGGCCCTTCCTCCTGTTTTTGCACCAAAACCAAATTTTTTTTCATTTTTGCCCTGTCTGCCCTTTCATGCTTGTGCTGTGGCGGTCCCGTGCCCAAAAACACACTTGTATTGTCCCACTGCCCTTGACCTCATGCCGCTGCTGTTACTCCTGACATAAATACATTTCCTGTCATTGTGCCCTTTTGTGACCTACTTGGTTTTTGCCCCACCCAGAATGCATTGTCCCCAACTTTTCGGGCCCTCATGCTGTGCTGTGGCTGTCCCTGTGACCTCCCCTTTTGTCTTTTGTGCCACTCTGTGCCAATGCTGTTGGTGCCCCCTCCACACTTGTCTTTTTTCCCCACTTTTCTGACCTCCGTGTGCTGCTGCCGGGCCCCCCCCTCCCCACTTGTCATTGTGCAACTTTGTGGGCTCCTGAGGGTCGTTTGCCACCTCCAGAATTTTTTCATTGTGCCCACTTGGGCCTATCTTTGTATTTCCCAAAAGTGCCCGTTTTCTCACTGGAACACCCCCTGGGGTTTTAAAAAATGTGTTTCCACCCTCCCCAAATCTATGAAGTTGCCATATGTTTATTTTTCCCCTTCTTTTCCCTGTCAAGAAGGAATGGGGAAGGGGTTTAAGGTTGTTTACCCAAAAGGGGAGTGGTTACGAACAAAAAGACTTTCCCAAATATCCCATTTACTGGATCTCTTTTTTGGGATAAACTCATGTTTGTTTTTGGCCTTCCCAATAATTTTGAATTATTGAGATTAAAAGCGGGACACTGATGGATAAAAGGGAAAAGGGAAAAATGATCTGAGAAGCAACGAAAAAATTTTTTGGCCCCCTTCTCCACTCATTCGGGGGGGGGGGGGGGGGGGGGCCCTTCTAATGTATCATGTTTTTTTAAACAGAAACGGTTCTGTCTTTTTTGAAACTTTTAAAACCCTCTGGCCTCGGGGAGTGCCCCCGCTGGAGCCCCCTTAAAGGCAATATTAAACACGGTTTTTTTGCAGACAAATTTCGGGGGGGACGCCGGGCCCTTAGACACTCTTTTTATTAAGGGCGTACACGCCGTAAAAAATTGTGCATGTCATTTTTCCTCCCCCCCCTCGGCGGATTCGCCGAGCGGGGAAAAAGGGGAGGGAAAATTCCATAGTTCCTATGAGAATGTGGATTACCGAAAAGGGAAGGGGAGGATTCCATCCTTTCTGAAGCGAAAACCCCGGGGGCCAGTACGGCGCAATCTGTCCAGAAAAAACCCGGGGTGAACAAGACCTTACTGTCCCTCCCGATCTGTGGGGCTAAATTTAAATATACTGTGTTTTTTAAAGTTTAGGGTTGGATCTTACCTCAGCTTGCCCTTTTCCACGGGCGCTGCCATGACTTTTTCAGGCTGAAACCCCGGATTCAGTTTTTTGGCATTTTTTTCCCCGCGTAAGTCCCCAAAGGGAATTTTAGAGTGAAGCAAAATTTAAATAGGCCGGGGGGGCAGTCCATGTGGTGTTATACTAAAACACAGTTTTGTATGAAGCCCAAAACCAGCTCCCTTGCATATTTAACCCATGGAAAACATTTTTACAGCCCCCTACAGGCTGTGCACCCGGGAAATTTGCTGTTTTTTAACGCAAATTGCCCCAAAAGAAATTCGGAACGGAAGGTTTTTTGCCCGGAAAATTAGGTAAAGGTCGGCAAAACCCTTTTTTTTCAAAAAATTCGCCCATCTTTATCTTTAATTTTTAAAAAGTTCCCCAAAGGTTGGCCCTGGCCTTGTTTAAGTGGAAAACGGCCCGCTTTATAACCAAACTAGAACTGGTGGCACCCGGGTTTTAACTGGCAGATCTTTTTTTTTAACCCAAAGTGTGGGAAAACTTTTTCTTCCTAGCGGTTTTCAGGGTCATGGGGAGCAGTGTGTTCTCTTGTTCCCTATTATCTAACTGGGTAGTGGGGAAAGGGGGTTTAAGGGTTTAAAAACAGTTTTTGGTGCCCTTTTGTTTACCCCCTAGGGGGCATTTGAACATCTTGATACCCCCCAAGTCGGCCCCTTTCGACCCTCGATTTTTCGTGTTTTTGGGGGGTTTTTTGGGAAAAATTTTTTTGGGAAAAAATGGGTCGAGGGTTTCTCCTAAAACCCGTTAATCAGGTTTCCATTTTTTCCTTTAAAATTTTTGTTTTTCTGTATTTTTAAAACATTTCAACTTTTTGGGTGGTTTCCCCAAAATTTAAACATTTGGTTTCGGGTGGTGGGGGTTTTTCCGGGGGAAATTGTTGGGGGGGGGCGGGGGTTTTTAGGGGGGGAAATGGGGAAATAAAAAGTTTTTAAATTGGGGATTTTTATTCGTTTTTTTGGGGGTTTGATTGGAGAAAAAAATTTAAGTGGGGTGGGGGTGGGTTTATTTTGGGCCCCTTTGGGGGGGGAAAAGGGGGGGTTTTGGGACAAAAATTTTTTTCGTTTTTGGGTGGTTGGGGGGAAAAATGGGGGGTTTGGCTTTTGGGGGCATTGTTTGGGGGGGACTTTAGGGGGGGGGTGGGGGAAGGGTTTTTTAAAAGGGTTTTACCAAAGGGGAAAGGGGGAAATTTTTTAGATGGGTGGTTTTTTTTTCCAAAATGGGGTTTTTCGGAAAACCACCTTTTGGGGGAACCTTTTGGTTTGGTTTTTAAATTCTATTTTTTTTGGTAGCGGTGGAAATTCATGTTATTTTGTTTGTTCCCTGGTTTTTTGTGTATGGAGAGGGCCCATGATCTCCCCCCAATGAAATAGGGGTTCTGGGGCTTTCATTTCCAATGCGCTTTCGACAATTTCCATTTTTCCCGAAGGAGGCGAGGGGGAAAAATTGGGGGA
>JAODAL010054812.1:0-24382 GCA_025379985.1 Phyllomedusa bahiana | reverse complement strand
GTTCAAGGGGGGTCTTCAAACTGGGGGGTCCTCCACGTTCGGAAATACAATCCATCGCATTTTTTATAATCATAACAGTGGACATGATGGGAGTTGTAGTCTCCCAACAACTGGAATTTGAACACCCCTGATTTCTAAGTACATGACTCGGCAATGCTAGACTGGCAGTTGTGCCACTCTATAAGGGTATGTTCATACGGCGGATTTGGCCGATGATTTTGGGGTAGATCTAGGGCGTCCAATCCAACTGTAAAACGCCTCTCATTAATTTCAAAGTAAATTCATTTGACACGGATTTTACTCGCTTATTATATTGTGACGTGACGTCAATTCCTGAAAATTGTATCGTCAGAATCTGCCATGTGAACATAACCTAATGCAGGCACTAACTCATTACTAGAAATGGTATTTCACTGTAGATGTTTTATGCACGTTTCTTTAAGAACATACAGAGGGTGGCTATGATGGTTATTAAATAGTAGAAGAATCTAGGATCGTACAAATGCAAATGAGACCTGCACCTGTCTGAGTGATCATATGCATTAAATTCCTGTATATGTATGATCATGCACATGGGCATTGTGTTTTCTGAATCTCATTGACATACCGTACAGTAGGAGGACGAAAAACCAAACAAACACAAATAAAAAGGTATCTTTATGTTTACTTAAAAGTATGTTCCCTAGACAGTGGAGTAGACAGCAGCTCCCCCTGCAGGTTGACATGTAGAATGCATTGAGTAGAGTATCGTAATGAACTACCATTTAGACAAAGTCAGAATCAAGAAGTGGATGGAAAATGAAGCCCTATACAATCCCAGGCCTGGCAAACATGGATAAGTGGTTGCTGTTGTAATTCAGATAGTTCAGGATTCTCTTCTCTATGTCATTTTTGTATCCGTTTTGCTCAAGGACCCGTTGCAGGTATTTTTGGGGGGTTTCAGCAAGATTCAGTTCATCATCTGTGACCTTCTGAACTAATTCCTTCATAGACGGCTGGTCATGTACCTAGAAAAGCAAGTTACACATTTATTAAACGGTGTGAAACACATTGTATATGTTTGAGTGTATTATGACCAGCATCATAGAAAACAGCATAAGACTCAGGACACCTTAACCCCTTAAGCTGAATGCCTGAAAAGTAGATAATGACCAGAACATTTTTTTTTTTAGCTTTTGCCTCCTTGCGTTTCAACAGTTGTAACTTTTTTATTTTTTCAATGACTCAGCTGTACGAGGCCTCGTTTTATTCGAGACAAGTTGTACTTTATGGGGGAATAGTACACTTATAAATAATTGCATTATTTTTTTTTATTTTTTTTTATTTTTTACACCATTCACATTTCACACTTTATAACTTGTTAGATTAATTCTACAGGTTATTACGGTCGTGTGGATACCAAATATGTATAGATTTTTTTTTGTGCGTGTAATTTATGTACAATTATTTTTTATTAATTATTTATTTTTTTATTCTTTTTTTTTTTACACTTTTTATGGGTTTTTTTGTACTTTTTTTTTTTTACTCCCATGAAGGGAGAACTGTTTTACATTTTAAAATTTTTTTTTTTTACACTTAGTAATGTATTAGCATTTTCATATATGCTAATACATTCTAATCTGTGTCAGTCTGACACAGGCAGTGATTAGGACAGCACACAGTGTGTCCTAATCACTGGCTTCATACACAGACAGCTCTGGGGCCACGCTAGGTCCCCAGAGCTGACAGTGCAGCCGTTCCCTGAGCTCTGTCGGGTGACCGGGTGTTCCGATCACCCGACAGAGGAGGGGAAACCCTTTGATTGCACTGCCACAATCAAAAGGTTAAAGCATCGGGTTGCGGAGGTTTCCTCCACTCCCCAGTGCCTGCAGGAGATGCTCTGGGATCAGGGCTGTGTAGTACAGCCCCGATCCCAGCGCAATTGCGGCGCCGGGCGCCGCAAACCCTGAGGTCTGCAGCGACGCCAAAAGACATCGCTGCAGACGAACGACCCGCACCGGCCGCCGTCAAAAGATGGTGCGCGTTCGTTAAGGGGTTAAAGCAACTTTGTGCACAGAATGGGGCAGATTTACTATACTGTCTAACACTAAGGGTATGCTCACACGGGGTAATTTTGGCGCGCATTTGCACTCTAATACGGGAGAGATGCGTGTCGAAATTACGGTAATCCATTGTTCTCATAGAGAACTATGGATTACGCCTCCTCTCCCCGCTCGTACAATAAGATCGTATTGTACGTGTGGGGAGATGACATGTCAATTACTTGCAGCGAATTCGCGAGTAATGCACGTCAATTGGGCCGGCGGGCTGCGGGAGCAAGCGCTGATCAGCACGACTCCCAAGTCACCCGGCGTATTGCGGCCGTACTGTACGCGCCTCAATTACGCCATGTGAACATAGCCTAAGTGGTATGCTTTTGAAAGTGCTAGCTCTCGTTTTCAGGCATGATGTTATATTAGTTGGCTTACTTTATCAGATCATCTTTAGTTGATTAGGAAGAGTAAAGCCAATGGGGCAGATTTATCGATACTGTCTAACACTTAGGGAGACATATGGAACTAGGTGCATTGAAGTAAATTGTCGATTATCGTTTTCAGTGTATAATGCGTCTGAATGTATGAAAGTGGTTTGTGTGCGCTCATACATCTAAAGTTCATCGCACCTCGCCTATGTGTTTGGCGCATTATAGAAATTAGTAATGCACCTAACATGTATAAAGGCTATAGATAGACCAGAAATAATAGAAAAGCATGTCAGTGATTAGAAACTATGGTACTGATCTTGCTTGGTGGACCACAGGTCCCAGCAATACCTGTGATGTGCTGGCTCTTGCTGTATGTAGAATAAAGTGTGAGAGCAGAAAAAAATTTAATTTAAAATTTAATGTAGTAAAAATTTAAAAATCTGAAAAACAATCAGTGGTTTATTTAATGTTAAATTAGTTTTAGATTCTATTAAATTTAGGTATATTTTATAGGAGATAATTTTATATTTTTGGGATATTATATATTTTTATATTAATTTTATATGATAAAATTTTTTATGAAATTGAAATCATTTAATTTTATACAGTTTGATAATTATCATAAATCACTTTTTATTATTGTACTGGTGTAAGTTGAGAAATATTGGACATTTTTTTCCCTAATAGCAAATCTAGCTCCACTTCGACTCCTCAGGCTCAGGCACCACATTGAAATAGGTCTGCTGGTCAGAGCAGTAATGCGCCTAGTTTTGCCGAACCACATTCATATATCTGTCTTATATTACGTGTGGTGCGATACGCCCCCAGAACGTTCCCAAAACACCCCCTCATGTTCAGCGCATTAAAAAGCATCGAGTTTTATGAACAATGCACTTAAAACATTAGTTTGGCGCATTATACATTGTAGCCAGCTCATTTTGGCGCATTTTATGCCAGAAAAGGGGGAAAAATCCGATCATACATGTCTCCCTTAGTGGTATGCTTTTGAGAGTGCTAGCTCTCTTTGTCAGGCATGATGTTATATTAGTTGGCTTACTTTATCAGATCATCTTTAGTTGATAAGGAAGAATAAAGCCAATGGGGCAGATTTATTGATACTGTCTATCTCATAGGGTACGTTCACATGGCGTACTGGGCCGTGTACTGTACGCGCCGCAAAACACCGTGTGTTTTAGAAGTACGTGCTTATCAGAGCATACTTCCAAGGACTGGGGACGCCGGCCCCATTCACTTCTATTATCAGCGGCTCGTAAGTGCCGCAAAGAAGTGACCGTTCACTTCTCTCCCCCGGCATACAATACGATCGTATTGTACACCAGGGGAGGCGATGCGTAATTTATAGTTCTCTATGAGAGCTTTGAATTACCGTAATTGCGGTGCGCATTTTGCCCGTATTAAATTGCAAATACGCGGCGAAATGCGTGCTGCAATTACACCATGTGAACATACCCTTAGACACTATGATGTTAGGGAGTGTTCATGCACCATATTGCGGTGAGTACCTATGCGTGCCACACACGTGCGTAATTTCAATGGGAATCCAAGGCACAATGGCCCGAGGCAGATATCTGCCTCCTATACTTAATTATTTGACAGTACATACAGTATACATCTGAAAGAATCGACATGTTAATTGTTTTCAGGCACGTTCAAAAATATGAGAGTAAATACGTATTGTCTAAATGACAAAAAGCAATAGAATCTGGAAGGTACACCTAGTGAGATACTCTTATGTTAGCGCAAGTCAAAGGTAGGAATAATTCCTCCCAGATATATAGTAACAAATTGACTGCACTCACAACTCTTTAGATACAAAACATAAAGACGTTTTATTCACAGTATATACACAGGCTCCAGTATTAACAGAATAAAGATTGGTGACTTTACAGTATCTTTGACATTTCGGTCGACAGATCTGAAGGGGCCGTAGCCCTGAGATAGAATGGAAGTCTGAATGGCCATGCGTATTTTACATTGCAGTCTATGAGAAGTGTACTTGAACATTGTTTTGGGTGTATTTTGGCAGGTGTTTCGGTGCAAAATACCTGCCAAAATAAGCAGTGTGAACATACCTTAGACTACTTATGAAAGATCAAAAGTTAGACTAAATAGTTTAAACATACACAAGATTTATCAAGACTATGATACATATGGTGCACTTTAAGGCTGTCTGGTCTAATTTTACACCTTTTACAAATTGGCTTATTTTAAGCCTTTAACCTGTAGCAAAATTTTGGTGCATGACATCACATTAAGCCACACCCCTTTCGGTGAAGTCAAATCCCTTTTACCATAGCCCGCCCCTTTGTCAGAAAAGACATGGAAGTGTCTAGAAACTGTCTAAAACAGATCATAAATGCGGTGTAAAGCTTGTACACCATTATTTAAGCTGCACATTATGCAGGAACTCTAGTAAAACTGCCTTGATAAATTAGTCCCAGTGTGCTGAGAGGAGATGCTTTGGTAGGAGAAATGTAATATAGACAAGGTGGGGGTTGTCTCTTGTGACACTGAAGGATCCCAATAATGAAATAGTGCCATCATATCTGTACGTTTCCCTGATCTACCCCACATTTCACACCACCTTTTCTACCATCTCCCAATAATGATATAGGTTCACAAACAATTCTATAAATCTGGGAGTCTTTCTTTGCATTTCGGGCAGTCAGTGAGGCCCTGTGAAGCAGTTGGAGTGGTGAGGTTAGTAAATGCTAAAATAGTACAGAATACGAACTTGAGCATCCCTTTATGACTCAATTATTATATGTTTACAAACTAAGGACCTTATGTATGAAAACTGTCTATCAGTAAGACTGTCTTTGTTGCCCATAGCAACCAGCCCAGCTTTCATTTCATATAGTGCTCTGCAAAAATAAAAGCTGAGCTCTGATTGGTTGCTCTGGGCAACCAAGAAAGTCTTAGACCTAGACAGTTTTCATTCATGAGGCTCTAATTGTCATCCCTGCCTAAACTTAATTTGGGATCTTGCAATTGATGGTTCCATTATTTAAAGAATTAATCAGGTGGACGTTTAGTTACTTTATGCCACTAATTGCAACATGATTTTGGTACTTTTTTTTTTTTTGGTGCATACTAAGCCCCATCCATTTTCTGCTAAGCTACGCCCCTTTTCAAGGTCAGGCCCTCTTTGTCAGATAAGGCACAGAAGTGTCTAGAAACTGTCTAAAGTGGTGTGAAGCATGAACGAAATTATTTTTGGCGCAGACTGCACCATAATTCTCGCAGAATTGCCCAATAATAATTGTGCCCCAATGTTATTTTCTGACAACATATAAAGACATGTCAGGGTTCTGAGACCCTCATTAATCGCAAAAACACATAAACTATAAGATATACCCTTTGCCTTCTGACTTCTATAGTCTTTTCTAAGTGAGACCAAAAAACTGTTGGGGTAGATTACGTCTCTGTTGTCTGTTTTAGTAAATTACTGTGTTCCCTGTAAAAATACAATTCTGGAGCATCTTCTCTTATATCTCTGTGTTGTGCTGTTCCTCTGTTATTCCTCCTAGAAATGTATTACTACATATGTCAGATGGGTGTTACCAATTGGGGAGGGGGCTTTGTCCCTACGCAGTTTCACATTGTGACATCGTCCAGTCGGTGCTGATATAGTTAGTGTGTGCAGGGACAAGAATGGAATGGTAACACCCATCTGACAGATTCAGTAAAACATTTCTATGAGGAATAACAGAGGAACAGCACAACACAGAGATATAAGAGAAGATGCTCCAGAATTGTGTCACAGGGAACACAAGGATTTACTAAAACAGACATGTCAGGAGATGTCACAGGTTTTCTTTCAGTGGCATTCAATTAAGACAGGCGAATCTTGATCTAATATTGTGGGGGGACTTTCTCTGAATAGTTTGGCTGGTGTTTTGGATTTTTTTTATATATATAAAAAACATATTACAAATAACTGTATGGGCATTCAATAGAATTAGACTGCATTTTCACTTTAAAAAAGAAAGATTGATTCAAAGCAAAGCATTTTCAGACAACTTTATTAGATGGTTACCCTTGCGGGAAACCTTTACCCCCTACTACCCCCTTTTTTGTTATGAGGCGGGGTTATAAATTGAACTTATTTAGTCTTGAAAAGCGGCTCGGGGGACATGTTTTAATTTAAAAAATTTAAATAAATTCCCTAAAAAAAATTTGGGGGAAAAATTTTTTCGGGGAAGCCCCCTCAAAAGACAAGGGACACCCCTTCGACTAGAGAAAAAAAGATTTTAATCCCAAGGGAAGGGCGTTCTTCACTGTAAGAACGAAATCTGTGAAAGCCTCCTAGGAGCTGTCACACGAACTGTAAGATTTCAAGAAAGGCTTAGATCCTACCTGAACTAAAGAATATTAATGAGGAAAAGCTAGGTAAAATCTGGATCCGGGCCCGGGTGGGGGTCGGGGGTCAGTATGGGGGTCTATACTGGAGCGGGTTGGGTTTTTCTTCCCCTTGGGGGGGTTTTGGGGGCATTAACCAAGAAGCCTGGGCTTTAAGCCCTTGTCCTCTCCCTCACCCCATTTTCCCCACCCTTGGTTGAACTCGATGGAATTGTCTTCTTTCAACCACAACTATGAAACATGAACTAAACCCTTTCTAAAAAGTTTTCACACATGAAAACCCAACATGACGATGCATTACACGGGCACCTGTCTTCTTTGGGTCTTAGGTAATGCTTCATTTCTACTGCAGGGGCTCTGCAGAAAATCTGATCACTTGCAGCCAGGTTTCCCCACAGATTACAGTCGATCTTTGGAAGTCCCAATGACAGGACATTTTAAAAAGAGTTCAGTTTTAGTCCTTTTGATCGTTCACTTTTGGTTTTGTTAGAAAAAGTTTCACAGGGGTAATTTCGCCGCGTATTTGCGCGTAATATGCGGCGAGACTCGCGCTGCAATTACGGTAATCCGTAGCTCTCATACAGAACTATGGATTCCGCCTCGTCCTCCCACACTTACAATACGATCGTATTGTACGCGCGGGGAGATGACATGTCAATTATTCGCGGCAATTGCACGCCGCAAGTAATGCATGTCAATGGGGCCGGCGGGCTGCCTCCCCCCGCCCCCCCACCCCCGTGCTTCGGGAGTACGTGCTGATCAGCATGACTCCCGAAACACCCGCCGTATTGCGGCACGTACTGTATGCGCCGCGATTATGCCATGTGAACATACCCTTAGAGAATGATCGGGGTAAGTTTCTTCAGAGTTAATGTTCCTAATTTCTAAACAGACCCAAGATGTGATTACGGCCTTGCTTGACTGTTGGGGCATTTAACCATCCTGTCCTCTCACTGGTATATTTAGAGCGACATGTGTGAACCTGGCACTGACTGGCCAGTTCTACACCTGTTTTCAATAGTGTATGATCCAACAGTATGCATAAAGGTGTTATGTGTCAAACATTGGCGCATAGAATATTATGGGCCAAAATTAGTCTCCTCCATGGTATGAATTTGAGTTTCGCACCAAACTTTGGTGCATTCTTACTAACCATGACCTACAAGGCTCTCCATGACCTCTCCCCTCCATACATCTCTGCCCTAATTTCCAAATATCTCCCCCCACGCACTCTCCGCTCCTCACAGGACCTTCTCCTCTGCTCTCCCCTTATCAGCTCCTCACACAACCGTCTCCAAGACTTCTCCCGTGCTTCACCCACACTCTGGAACTCACTGCCCCAACACATCAGACTCTCCTCCACTTTCACCAGCTTCAAAAGCAACCTGAAAACCCATTTCTTCAGGCTTGCCTATAACCTTCACTAAACTTGTCACTACTTCCTCCACAGACATGTCTGCCCCTCACCTCCTGTCTCTTTCCCCCTCCTTGTAGATTGTAAGCCCTCGCGGGTAGAGTCCTCTGTCCCTCTGTCGTGTCAATTGTCATATCCCTTATCACTGTACTCGTTTGACTTATGTAATGTATGTAACCCCCTCGAATGTACAGCGCCCTGGAATCAATGGCGCTTTAAAATAAATAATAATAATAATAATAATAATTCTTGGCACTTTTTGGCGCATTCAAAAGTGTCATGTCTGGTGCCGAATAGGGCTATGACATTTTGTGGCTCAAAGTACGCGCAGCCCCATTCATACATGTCGTCCTTAGTTCCTCTAATCTGTAGCTACTGAAAATAATTAATAATATTCATGAAGCTGCTTCTGCAAGGTCCTGGCAGAAAAGCACAGTGATCTAGCTATGCTAATGAAGGATAAAGGTTATTGTTGACCAACAAGTTATATGCTTGCACAGAAGTATATTACTCAAGTGACCAATCACAATATGATTTATCACTAGAATGTTGTTGATCTAATGATGATGTAATGAATATTTACATTTTGCCAGTCCTTAAGATCAGCCTATATACAACTTGTATGGACTAGTAATAAACACGGAAATTGCGTTTTGACATCGCATTCACTTGATGTCAGTTGTCAATTTTTGTTGGTACATGCATATGGGCACGTCTATTTCATTTGGATACTGGATACATTGGAGGGGTCGTGGATTTATAAAAGTGACAACAAAAATAGTGTTTCTAATTCAGTTGTTTCTAACTGGTCAAGGTACGTAGCCACGAGCACTGGCCCATCATGCACCTGCTTTCATTTGGTTATCTTGCACAAGGCTCATTACCTTTAGTTGCTGACAGATAGCCCTTGGTTTCTGGACCTAATGGTCTATAGACATTAATGTGTTTTTAGGTCATGTGTTTTTTAGATACATGGCCCTCCAAGCTATGGTGGAGGGCCATGCATCTAAAAAAATCTACAACCTTTGTTTTCTTCCAATGTGACTTCAAATCGTGTCCCCACGAAGCAAAGTCTAGTTCTCAGCTACCTGCGAGACAACTGTGCATGAGAATGAGGAGGACAGCGCTTGCGGCCGTACACCCATTCACTTCTATGGGAGTTCTGAATATAGCTGAGTGTGTATGCTTGGCTATATTCGTAAGCTTCTATAGAAGTGAATGGGGAGGACAGCTGCGAGAGCTGCCGACTGAGTATAAGAATGAGGAAGGCTGCACCTGTGGTCATCCTCTTCATTCACTTCTATAGAAGTTCTGAGTATAGCCAAGTGTGTGCACTTGGCTATATTCGGCAGCTTCCATAGACGTGAATAGGGAGGATGGCCACAAGCGCGGCCCTTCCGCATTCTCATGCACGGTCAGCTCGAGCCAACCCTGGCACTAGACTTTGCATTGTGGGAACCCTCCTTTCACTGACATTAGACATTTATTAATATGTCTCTGCACCTTCACTAACATGTTGTCCTGCTGCCATGTTCTCACTATCCCCTTTTCAAAATCCAACCTTGCATGCCAGTCAAACCAAGCTGTCTCCCCAATCATTCCTGAAGGTCAATGTCCTACAGTACAGTTTGGTGCTATCATAAAATATCAAATAAATGCCTGGTCTGACTACTCTAGTTTGCTGTAAACCACAAGAATCCACAAATCGTCTCCTTGGTGGTTGTAATATCAATTGAGTCTTGTTTCAGTGAGATGTTACTTGAGTATTAGTTGATGATTTCGTTTATCCTTCTTCAGCCTCAGCATCGACCATCTTCTAGTGACTTTGTATAGAAGGATAATGCGCCGTGGCACAATGACACTTGGTCTGAGCCTCTAGTTGACACAGGCGCGCATTCCTCTCTCCTCGGACGTCTGTCCATATTCCAGATTTCACCAGCGCCACCTACAACTGGAGACGTTATCTCCATTGCCTCTAGTTACACTACAGCTATTCCCTTTTTGTATTTTGTGTTCCATCCATTTTGTTATCTCACATACACTATATACTACACGTCATCCTCTGGTACTCTATCCGATGTGCTTGATAAAGGCTCCAACAGCCGAAACGTCGTTCATATTTACATCTGTAACTCTTTACTAAGCAACACTATTGTAAAAAAGATACATTTGTTGAGAGTATATATTATATATGTATGAGAATCTTTGGCTCACTGTATCTCTATTAAACTTTGCAAATTATCATAAGGTGTGCAGTGGATATTATATTCTATGAGCCTCTAGTTGAGGCTCTGTTCACATCTGTGCTATGGCTTTCGTTAATAAGGTACAATGGATGTGAAGGGTACCTGCTGGACCCCACTTGCTTACTTGGTGTTCCTTGAATAATTCTGTCATGTTGAGGCCAAGAATAGTGCTGCATATGTCTAACCTTAGACATACAGCTATGTGAACAGTTTAGAGGCCTTGTTCAAAGTTTTAGCAACAGCTTTTTTTATTCCTCTTATTACCTACTCCTGATCTTGTCTGAAAAGGTACAGCAAAAAGTGACACTGTGAGAACATTGCTCTACCGGAAAGAAAACTTTAGCAAAAAAATAAATATTTTGCCAATAAATATTGCCCTTAGTTTGTATCACATAGAAATGAATGGCAATAGTCAAATGATTACTTATTTATTACAGAATACAAGTTAAAACAGTTTAAATGCTAATATTACCAATAATGAGCTCTTCTTTATAAATACTACAACTGCAAAAGCCATTTACTGATATTTACCCACAATTGAAAGTAAATACTTGTGTTCCCTGTGAAATAATAACAATTCTGGTGCCCCTTTCTTTAAATATCTACACAGTCTAGTCAGGTTAATAATACCACCAGATAATACCCACTGTGTATATTATATAGTTCTCCTGTTATTTATCCTAGATATTCATCACCAATCTCAGCTGGGTGTTAACAATTGGGCGTGTTCCTGCTCAATCAGACATCCAATCAGAGCTGACAGACTCAGTATAGACAGGGACACTCTGCTCTAAAAAGTAAAATGGTAACACCCAGGTGACAGATTCAGTAATACATTTCTGGAAGGAGTAACAGAGGTCAATACAAAACAAAGTTAGGGTATGTTCACACAGCTTGTTGGATCCGTTTTTAGATGCGTATTTGGATCAGTGTTTCGGACCCTAGACAGACCCAAACACGTATCTAACAATGTGCAGTGTAATTTACATTGCTTTCAATGTAAAACACAAATCGGCGTTCAGATGAGTGATCGCCAATGCGTGTTTCCATGCGTTTTTATAAAGCGTCTTTCGGATCTGTTCAAAGAATTGACATGACAATTCTCGATCCATTTGACGCAGCAGAACCTCTATTTAAAACTATAGGGTGCGTTCCTGCTGCAGCTAAAACGCAGCTAATCACGCACCTGCATGTTGGGTGTGTGTTGCATGCGATTTACGCAGCGCTTTTGGATGTGTTTTTTGGATCCCAAAACTGATCCAACATGCTGTGTGAACATACCCTTATAAAAGAAGATGCTCCAGAATTGTTATTTCAAGTATTTACTAAAAGACATACAGTATGTGTCAGGAGATTTCACAGTTCCTCTGACATTTGTCTGATTGGGGGACAAAGTCTGTGTGTGAAAGGGTTATGTTCACATGTTGTAATTGTGGGTCGTACTTTAGGGCGTAATTGTGCTGCAATCTGCCGTAGTACAGCCCGAAATGATGGTAAAATCATAGCACTCACTGAGTGCTATGATTTTACTACATATTCTCTGACGTGTACTGTGCGCCCAGCAAAAGAACTGACATGTCACTTCTTTCCGGCACTCAGGGCTAGGACAAGGTAATCTGGTGCCCTAGGCAAATAAGGCAAAAAGAGCACCCCCAAATAGAAAATTCAACCCACTCCATGCCTCCTTGCACCCCCTTTTCTGCCTGGGATGAAGTGGCACCCTAGGCAGTTGCCTACCTTCGCCTACCCATCATTCCCGCCCTGCCGGCACTTACATGCTGGGGAAAGCGAAGGTAAATGGGGCCGGGCCAGAGCGCTGAGGGAAGTACTTGCTGGCCAGCATGTACCTTCCCACAGCAGGGGTATAGCCGCGCGCACACCTATGAATTCACCCAAAATGTATTTTACCACTTTGAGGTAGATTACAGGGCTGATCATCAGAACATGGTGAATGTTTTTAGTGTCACCAATGAAAATAGTTTTTAAACTGAAGCATTTCCCAATGGATCTCATGAGAACAAAAATGTCATATCGCTACAAACATATTCCAACCACAATTTAGGTAAAAATAAAGCAAAACTAACAATACACTAAAAAACGTATATGAGAAAATGAACTTATGGCCCTCATATCTCAAAATGCAAATCTATAACAACACTGGAATAATAAGGACTCAAGTGAGAGTTTAGCAGCGAGCAGAATATGCCTAATTGAAAGTCAAAGCAGAGGATCAGGGACTATGGAGGCCGGATGGAGATAGCTGTGTGCACGCCCGGGGCTATGTTTAACATATCTGTGATAAAACATAAAGGAAAAACCTTAATCTGCTCTGTTTGGGGAAGATGGGGGAACAGTGGCAGAAAATGCATTAACGTCTACAAGCATTATAGGTTTTGACATGAAACAGAAGGAAATGAAGATTTTCTAGGAAACGCTCCTATTTTTGAGTTGCAATGTAACCATACAGTAAACTATAGACAGTGGAGGGCAGGAGGGTGCATTTACTCACCTTACATTTTGTATCCTTTGGGATAATGATCTAATATGTTATATTACGCACAGAAAAGATCGAGGATATCAATGGGTTTCAGGTTCTGTGATTTATTCTGTGCGATCCCAAACTTAATATTTTTTTAAAGCGTCGACGACAGAAATGATTTATTGAGATGTGAATTGAGTAGCTGGAATCAATGCAGTTTGTGGAATTTTCATAGATATTTTATTGCCATAGCTTCAGAATTTTATCGTTGTGTTGACATACAATAAAACCGACTAAATCTAATTAAATCACCAGAGAGCGGTGAATGAATCATATAAAAATCTGGAGAGAGAGAGAAATATGCATTAACATGTAGTGGAGTCAGTCTCTTGTCTGAGGGAAACTGCATGCTATTAAAAGTGACTGGATTAGTGCTTAAGTATCCACAGTAAGATGGCTTATTGTAAACTACATCATTTTCTGGGGGAAAATAAATGGGATGATGCAGTCATTTCTGAGACAGGGAAACAAAGTGTTATTCATCTTTGTCCTCGGGATAGCAAATGCTCAGTCCTGCATTACAAATGTAGAGATTTGGGATCACCGTCCCTCTAATAAAGGATGCTTGGCTGCTCTGTAAAAATGACTATGTCTCAAGGGAGGCAGCGAGCTGAACATCCGCATGTACTACCAAGAGGATGGTAATAGCTGGCATCAGACATGGAGGCAGCTGGTCCAGCATCTTCACAGCAGGAGTTAAATGTGTTTGGTGGCTGTGGCTATCTGAGAGGATTAGCTGACGTTCTTGTGTGTGCACATGGGCACCTTCACTGCCATATTATCGCATAGTAAAAGGAGCATTCCTGGCCCATAATGACAGACTGCGCACAAAAGGACCGCACCTTTCAGGCACCATCCGAACAACGCACTGATGTATATATTTGTTATGGCTTGTCAACATTAATTAAGCCTAATCTTTCCTAAATTATAAGTCATGTGTCGTGAATCGTAATATGTTACAGAGGATGTCACGGTTGACAATAGCAATGATAGAGCGAGGGGTAGTCAATGGGCCCACATTCATTTTACTTATGAACATACAGGAATGCGTGATAATCGTGGATCAATGACTCATCGGGGTGACTTTTATTAAGGACTTCCAATTATAAGGTCTCATTAATAGTGAATTTCCTACAGAGTTTGAGGGTGATTGATTATGGGAGGGAGGGGGTATCATGAAGAGGGAACTCGTATGCATCCTAAACATAATGCCATACACTTTACATAGTGCTCCAACCTCCAAAGTGCTTTACATGAGGCATGTTCATAAAAAATGGCCATGACCAGCAGGAAAGATCTAAAAATAAAGTAGAGCATCTAGGGCAAACATTAAAGGGGTTGTCTCGCTACAAAGAATAGCTTTCAAAATGTAGGGAAGATGTTTTCCAAATATATTGTGTTGTTCATCTTTTTTTGTTAAGGAGCTACAAGTGATTTGATCACCTCCTGTGCTCTCTCTGGTTCTCCAAGTGACCGACCTGTGTACTCTTTTTCCCCTTCTGTTTGTTCTATCTGATAGCAGAGAGTGTCTTCATCAAACAGGTCATGGCCAGCAGTGTGAAAGCTTGTGTGTTATCTGATCTTTCAGACAAAAGACTAATTACTCTACTGTTTACTTTAGCTCAGCAGCTTCTCCAAACTCAGAGAAGGTAATTTAGCTAATCTAGACTAAAACAGAGAAGTCTGAATACACTGAGCTCATATGCTAATTACAGACAGCTTGACCAGGAAGTGACAGAGCAAGCAGCATTATTTCATTCATGCATCCTATGAAACTTTGAGATGAGACAACCCCTTTAAGGTTGACATGTCCCTAAAAAGGAAATGCCATTTTGGTCTATTTTGCGCCAAAAATACACTTAACACCATATCCTTGATGTAAATGAACTGTAATATACCAAAACTAGCTGAATTATACGCCAGGCACGACACATTGTAATGCACCTAAGAAGGCGCATTAAATATAGTAACAATGATACGCTGTGCGCCTCCATAACGCATTACATACACCAGTATGATCCTTTCGAAATCGGGTCAGGTATACTTGCATGTAAGTTAATGACCTAAAAAGGCGCATTGCGGCAAAAAGGGTCAACATCGTGGGTAGAGTATCTAGTTACCATTTTGTAATGCTTAACGAGGCGCACTGACATAACGCAGATATCTAACGTACAACCGTTATGTTCTGCATATGCAGTGCGCCTCCTTAATGCATTTCATCACGCATATTACGCTTGCGCGCATTTGTGTGATGCGCCTTTTTAGGCGCATTAAGCTTACTATGCAAGGTATACCTGACGCCAGATTTCGGAAAGGATCATACTTTCAGGTGCACTTTACACTGATTAAATGCGCCTAAAATCTGCCGTGGTGAAGTAAATTTTCAGATATGTCGCCCTAAATCTTTCTTTCCCCAAGCTTCTGTGAGCTACAGTTATGCGGGTTGGAGTCTGTAGCGGATGCAGAGTATAAAAGAGGCTGTAGACTGCTGATTGTTGACAGTGAGGCTGTGAACATGAACCCCTGTTAACAAAGCAATTCTGATAATTTCTGTAATTCCCTTATGTTTTCTGAAGACTAGCTCCAGACCTGAGGAGTGCTGCCAAGGTGTATTTAACTCTAGAATATTCACTGCTCAGAACCCTGGTGCTCATCTGCTTACTGTAAAGGGTCACTGTTCATTCCACACATTCTGGGATGAATCAATATTAATCTGTAGTGTTATGTGCAATAGTTTCAGGTACGTTTATAGATTACTTCAATGCACAGTGTTAACACAACTGTATACAGAATATTTCTTAAAGCTGTTGAGTAGCAAAAAAAAAAACACAAAAAAACAATGCTGCAGCAAAATATACATGCCAAACAGGTTATTTAAAATCTTTGTTGGTGCATACAAAGAAAATGGGAAAAAAACAATTTGAAGGGGTGTTCTCACCGTGCTGTTTCACAGAGCCTGCTATATAGGCTTTTTAACTTTAGGCCCCCACTTCCGTTTCAGGCTGTGGTCCCTTTTACAGTAGTGATTAGCATATCAACTCTGCTATTCCTAGCTAAGCCTGTTAGAGGGACATTGGTAATGGAGGAGTTTTAACAACAGGGCACAAGGGTACAGAGCTCTGAAGGGTTGAAGTTTGTCAGTAAGAAACATGAAAAGTATTGCTGATAAGACACAGCAGGGAGTGAAGGCACCATCCTGGTTATGGCTGCTAGAGCATAGAAAGGTATTGGCAATCTAGGGAAGCCTGTGTACAAAAGCAAGAACTATTTTAGCTCTGAAGGAAAGCAAAATCAGAACAGTAATGTGTTTGGTAATAATCTTCATTTTTGCCTACATGTTTTATGGTATGTTCACACAACATCATGCGGCACGCACCTGTGCGCGTCGCAAGACACCATGGGGACATGTATGAAGATCGGCGTTTCGGAGCGCCCGTTTTCACGCGATTTTTAGTGAAAGCTGCGCCTCATTTATGTCAGCGCCCGAGGTGCACTCATACATGCGGTGTAAAGTTCAACGCGCCTCGCCAGTGTGTGGGGCGCAGTGCGGAACTTAGGCGCAGAAGGAATGCGCCTAACATGTATTACGATTCAAGACAGGCTGGAAAACAGCGAGAAATCATTAAACATGTTAGTGAATAGCAAAAAGAGTCGTCTTTCAAATGAATGAATGAATAAAGTGAAAAATCAAAGTTGAATAAAATCGATTGCAATGTATAGAAAAAGTTGATCATTTAAAATAAAAGCAAATATATATAAGATCTCCCAAGAAAGAAATAATAGCTAGAAAAGGTCTTAAAAAAGGGAAAGAATTCAACTTATTTTACATTAAATAAGCCAATGCTGATGTTGTACAGATGTTAATTTTGATTAATTTTTTTAAGAAAAAATTAAGATGTATTTATTCTTCTTTCACCTTTTATTCTATTTTGTATGTACAGCAAGAGCCAGCACAGCACAGGTGTTGCTGGGTCCTGTGGTCCTCCAAGCAGGATTTTTATGTTCCCAGGGCTTAGTTCTGGACATATTTACGGACGTATTTGATTCCTTAAAACATCACAACTCAGCTAAAATATGACATTAGTAGAATGGTACAATGGGAAATCCGGACGTATTTACGTTGTAATAGTCCGGATTTCCCATGAGCATTCTAAGCTTGTTCATTATTTAGCTGAGTTGTGATGTTTTACGACTAAATACGTCTGTAAATAGCCAGAACTAAGCAGAAATCCTGCTTGGAAGACCACAGGTCCCAGCAAGACCTGTGCTGTGCTGCCTTTTGTTGTATATACTGAATTGCATTAAAGTTGCAAGCAGCCCAAATACATCTAAAATTGTTGGTATGCAAAATGTTTAAGAAAACATCTGGACAACATCATCAGTGGCTTATTTGATGTTAAATTAGTGTAATTTTCATGGACTTTGGAATACATTTTGTGGAGAATTTTTTCGTAGGAGATAATAAAATACATAAATTTGGGATTAATGTTATTGGATAAAATGTAAAAATACTTTGATTTCATTGTTAGAGCACTTGGATTGTGTTTATTAATTATTTTTTTTAAAAGAAAACCCACTTTATTTTTGGTGGTGTGGCTTTTCCTAGGATTCTTTCAGGAGAATTTTGTGGAGCAAAAATCGCCGGGAAATTTTACATTGAAATTTAATGCACACTTTGATATTCTTTTTGACAAAATTTATTGTATTTGGAAAGCTGTAAGTGTAGAAACTATGCCAATTAGAAGAATTCCGGCTCCACTTCCTTTGTAATAGCCCACGTTGAAAGGGTTCCCTGGGGGGAGCTGTAAAGCGCAGAGTGGCCTCACTTTCCCCGACTCGCAATCATGCATCCCTCGGATTTTTCGAATTTGCCGCGCCCCGCCCGAACCCCACAGCCGCCCCTGCACCCCCCTTTGTTTGGCGCAGTAAAAAGTGGGGGGTTGCGCCTAACAGCGCATTAGGTCGAAGCGGAGTGGCATGTGAGGCGCATATAGCCTGAAAAAAGGCGCAGACTCGATCATACATGTCGCCCCAGTGTTTAGAAGAACGCACTGATTTATTTCATTTTCCTGCCACGTATACGCCGGAAGGAAGTGACATGTCACTTCTTTCTGCCTGCGTTCAATACTTGGCGGCGAAGGGGCGGGATTCATTGCTTTCTATAGTACACTGTGGTATTGTGGATACTTTTTAGCGATTTCAGGCTATCCACCTATTTTTATTTTATTTAGGGATCAAGTACAATTTTTCCCTTTGAGAATATGTTTTTCTGTGATGAAGCTACGTCAGAGCTTTTTGTTTGCAGGAAAATTTTTACCATTTTTGGGGTACATAAAAAGTGTTTCATAGCTTTTTTTCCTTTTTGTGAGGCTGGAAAAACAACAAAATTAAATTCCAGCATGGCTTTTTATTTTATTTCTTTGCAGAATTTATCATATGGATTGGATAACATGATCATTTTATAGAATGGTGCATTACAGACATGGTGATACCCATTATGTGCACCTTAAATATATATATTTTGTGAAACAAGAGGCGACATGTATGAACGGGGCTGCGCCAGAAGTCTGGCGTGTTTTCAGCCCAACATCAGGCGCAGCCCCATTTGCATTAGTGTAATGCATCCCATACGCCCGTATCAGGCGCATTACAGAGCGCAAGCGGCACTTTGTAATGCGCCTGATTTCGGGGGCATGCGGGAGACAGGCGCACTAGAACCGGATGCAGTTATAGATTTATAGCTTTGCTACGGCAATTCTAGGCACATTGCTGCTGGAACAGGTAGAGCATTTTCAAAGTGGTAAATCTGAGCCAGAAATGTCATCCTAGCGCTAGAATGCGCCTGATTTATGACCTGCTGTAGCGCGGGTTTATAAATTAGGCGCATTTTATACCTGTAGGTTACAGCACGTGTGCGCGGGGGGGGGGGGGGGGGTTTGAGTGCGCCGCCGCCGTGTCCCCCACGCTGTTTAACCCCTTAGACGCTGCGGCGAAGATGGACGCTGTGTCCCAATCACTGAACATCGCTGCCATGTTTTTGATTTCCCTAGTTCTAGCCCCAGGCAGGAAGTGGGGAAACCGCCATCTTTGTACACCCTAATGCATTTGTATATACCAGTGATTTTCAACCAGTGTGCCACGGCACACTAATGTGCCGCGACACATGGTCGGGTGTGCCGCGGGGAAAGTTCCCCAAACTATGGTGCGCCCTGTGTTTTGTTCAGGGCCGTTCCTAGGGGCGGGCAGGGTGTGCGGTCGCCCGGGGCGCCGAGGCTCCGCTCACCCGCGGGGGGCGCCGCGGCGCCTGCCCGCCCGAGGAGCGCCCCTGACTCTGCGCGACTGTTTTATAACCAGCCGCGCAGAGCCAGCAGCTGCAGGGAGGAGGCGGGACGGAGATCGTTCCTGTCCTGACTCCTCCCCTGTATCATCGAAACAGGGGGCGCACAGCTCTCACACGCGCCCCTGTGACGCAGGGTCTCCTCGGCTGGCAGCTCTGCCGCCGATGAGACCCCTGGGAGCTGCGTGCAGCGTAAGCAGCGTGATGACGTCACGCTGCTTACACCGCCCTGCAGCTCCCACTGCTGAGCAGCTCCGGACCGGGACGCGCGGACCCAGGTGAGTAATCTTTTGTTATTTTATAATTTACTTACAGGGGGCATCAGTGGCTACATGGGGGCACACTGGCTACAATGGGGGCATCCTGGCTAACAAGGGGGGCACACTGGCTACAAGGGGGGCACACTGGCTACAGAGGGCATCTACTGGCTACAAGGGGGCATCACTGGCTACAAGAGGGGCATCCTGGCTACAAGGGGGGCACACTGGCTACAATGGGACACACTGGCTACAAGGGGCACCCAGGCTACAAGGGGGGCACACTGGTTACAAAGGGGCTTTCCTGGCTACAATGAGGGGAAACACTGGCTACAACGGGCACACGGGCTACAATGGGGGGAACACTGGCAAAAAGGGGGGCATCACTGGTTTAAAAAGGGGGGGCATCATTTGGCTACAAGGGGGGCACACTGGCTCAATGGGGGACACACGGGCTACAAGGGGGCACCCCTGGCTAAAAGGGGGGGCACACTTTTTTTAAAAAGGGGGAAATCCTGGTTTAAAATTTGGGGGCCACACTGGCTAAAAGGGGGGGCAAAAGGGGCTACAATGGGGGCAAAAACTGGCTACAAGGGGGGGAAATCACGGGTAAAGGGGACATCACTGGTTTTAACAAGGGGGGAAACACTGGCTACAAGGGGGACACACGGGGCTACGGGGGCACACTGGCTACAAGGGGGGGCCACCGGGTTTAAAAAGGGGGCATCCTGCAAACAATGGGGCACACCGGGCAAACAAGGGGGGGCACACTGGCTAAAAAGGGGGGGCACACGGCAAACAATGGGGGCATCACTGGCTACAAAGGGGGGCATCACTGGCTACAAGGGGGGCACACTGGCTACAAAGGGGGACATCACAGGCTAAACGGGGGGGCATCTTTGGCTGAAAAGGGGGGACCCGGGCTACAGGGGGGGCATCACTGGCTACAAATTGGGCACATTTGGCTACAGGGTGGGCATCTCGGCAAAGAAATGGGATATTTTTAAACTATATGTAAAAATTTTTATGTTTTTAGTGTCTTTTTTTGTGCCATTTTGGGTTGGTGGGGGGCCCCGGGGATTTTTTTAATTTTAAAAAATGTGCCGCGGCTCAAAAAAGGTTGGGAAAAACACTGGTATATACAATGCATTAGGGGGGTATAAATTATTGCCCCCCCTAGTGGGGGAACGCCCGGGGGGGCCCCCAAAAATTAAATTTAAAAAAAAAAAAACCTTTTTTTAAATTTTAAAAAGATTTTGCCATTGTAAAAAAAATAAAAAAAAAAAAAAAATAAAAAAGTTTTCCCAATTTGGTTTTTCGCCACGGCCAAAAAAGTCCCGATCTATTAAAATATCACATATTTATCCCGTACCCCTAACACCCTAAAGAAAAAAAATTGTTGGGAGTTTTTTCCAGATTGGGGCAAATCTACCATAGGAAAGGGGTTTTACCCAAATCCTCAGGGGGCCCCGGGGGAGAACTTCCCCCTTTCTGGGAGCCCCCCCTGACATTTAGGGATAGTTGGTAAAATATTGGGGTATATCCCACAAGGGGGCCCTATAACTTTCGGGGAAACCCAAAAGCCTACGGGGGATAAAACCTACATGGTGATTATATCCAAACCCGGGCTAAAATTATCTACAGAGGGGCTAAAAACCTATAGAGGGACTAAATTTCCCACAGGGGGCCCCTATAGCCTACATGGGTTGGGGGATATTTCCCCAAGGGGGTATATAACCACAGGGAGGCTATAAAATTTCAGGGGGCCCTATATTCTAAGGGGGGATATAAACCCACAGGGGGCTTTAAACCTTTTCAGGAGGGGCCCATTTAAACCCACAGGGGGCCCAAACCTACATGGGGGTTTTAAAAAATAATTTTAAAAGGAGGCTGTAAAACTCAATACACAGAGTTGTAAACCCACCTACAGGGGGGAGCATGTCTACCTACCCGGGACTAGATTTACTTAAAGGGGGGGGGGCCCCCTAAAACGGTAGGAAAAAGGTAGGGAAGGGCCCATAAAGTGAGGAAATTTTAAGATGTTTTGTGGTAAATTGGGGCGGGGGCGAAATTTTCGGCCAAAAAAAGTTTTTCAGGGGGTCTAGAGGAAAGGGGAAGAAAAGGGAAAAAAAAACAATTCAGAAAATGACCCGATCAAAAAGAACATCTCCTGTGAGTCCCTTTTTTTTAGATTTTTCGTCTCTGTTAGATCAGTGCTGAAAATTTCTGTCATTGGGTGACCGATTGGAGTCCCGACCACTTTCTGGTCTCTATAAGGGGAGTGTTGTAAGGGTTTTAAGTTTTTTTATTGATAAAAGTGGTTGTTTTCTTTGGGGGGGCCCCCTCTGCCCAGGGGCCCCTAAAACTGTTAAGATCCCCTTTGGGCCCCAAACCCTTCCTGGTTATATTTAATTTTTGGGTTTTCATGGGGTATAGTGTAAATTCTTGGGAAATGTTGTTTTTTGGAGCTGTTGAAATCCCAATAATTTTTAAATAAAATTTCACTGTCCCCACCCTAGAGTTAATTTCATATCAACAGGATATGCCATCAAAGCTAATAGGTTTCAGGTCCCACCTATCTCAGTAAATTTTTTCCCCCGAAAAGATCTGCTCAAAAGGAGACTGGCACGCTTGCACATGACTCTCCATTCTGTTCTATAGGGGTTCCAAGTACAGAGAACACAACCTCACCTGTACTAGGAAATTCCATAGAACAGATGGAGAGTCATATATAAAATGTACAACTCTTCATTCTAGCAGATTTGGAGACCCATTCCCCATGTAGGTGGGACCCACACCCTTTTCAGACTTTTTAAAAGGGGGTTTCCCTTTTAGCGCTCGTGCTGTCCCCTAATTTTTCTCAATTAAATTGAAATCCAGGGGTTTTTCTTCCTCTCGCAGCGTGTCCCCCCCCCACGAGGGCTGTCCCCCTCACTGAAGAACTGGTGACATCATCATTTTTTTTAAAGCAGGGGGTGCGAGGGGTTGTCTGGATAAAAACAGCTCTGTACCTCCTCAATTCTTAGTCTGCAGCCCTTGGGCTCCCAAACTCCGCAAGCAGCTGTCATAAGTCTTTGTTTTACCACACAAAGCCCCAGCGTTAAGATCTCTGCTTCCCCGTCAGTGACATTTGGAGACAAATCACTTTCAGAGAAGGCCGCTCATCTTGCAACTGAACTTGGGTGGTGGTGCAGCGGGGAAGCAGTGATAACTTATTGTTTTTTCAACAAGGGGTTTGGGGTTCTAATCCCCCACGGGTATATTTTTTTTCCCCCTAAATTCTACACATATTTTGAAACCAAAAAAATATATGTAATCTCAAAAATGAATATATAAATAATATATATATATATATATAATATATATACATACACAACAGGGCTCCCCTAATCTTTCTCACCCCCAGAATAAATGTAAAATATATTTAATATATGTTTGGAAATCTTGGTGTAGCTGCAAGGATGGACACTATTAGGGGGGGCTTTGGTTTTTGTAATTGAATAAAATTTAAAGAGTTCACACATAATTTTTCATATCTTTACATAAATGATAAATTTTAAAAAAAAAAAAAAAAAAAACCCCTACTGATGGGGGAATTTTAACCCCAAAACCTCTTTTTGTAGGCCCCATTTGATAAGCAATACTCTATACAGGCAGCTCATTTAACACAGGTTGAATCCTTAAATTTTTTTATACAATACAGATGTCGTCATAAAAGGGGCGGGGGTTCATTTGATCTAGGAAAAGAAAACCCTTTTTCAAAGTTCAAAAATGAACCCTTGAGAAGTAATCAACCTTCTTGGCAAAAAACCTTTAAACAGGGAGTAATTGCCCAGATCTCACCAAAGGAAACGAGATGTACATAGAGCCCCCAGACTCTGGTTTCACTATCGATTTTAACGCTCAAGGGGGGTAAACACAGAGTGTGCACAGCCAAACACAAAAAAACGCAGGGGGCGTGGCCCTGACGTTTCCGTCTAGGGCAAAACCCCAACAGGGTGAAGAAATGCACCACCAATCACATGCAGGGGGCGTGCTAGGGGGCAGGGAATAACCCGGGGGCGTTTTTTGTCCCACAACAGAAAAAAATAAGACAGATTTACAGCGAACGAATCTGCTAAACCCAAATGAAGAGGTAATGCAACCCAATTCAAAAGTGCTTATTTTTTCTGTCCCATAACTGAGACTGATCTTTGTAAAAGATAAAACCCCCTTTTTAAAATCATATCGTTGAATATGCCATTAAACTCTTGGTGGGGAACCCCTTTATTTGAAAAAAAGCACCTACAAAACCTTGCAGAAAATGTATTTTAAACAGCATTACCCTTTTGATTAGAAAACTAAAAAGCTAATAAAATGTTTTTTTTGGGGGGGGGGTTACAATTTTTTTCTGTATAATTTTTACTATTGTTGTGCTTCTTTTTTGGAATATTAAAAGTTTTTTTTCTCCTTTGATTTACAGTGTGATAAGTAAAGAGCAAAATATTTAGCAAAAAGCAGCACAGATGAGACTTTCTCTAACCTCTTTAGACTTCAGCTGTGCTTGGGGAGCCCAAAAGTTTTTAAATTTTAAATTAATTAAGAAGATGCCATGCCGAGGAAGCTGGCTGCTACTAAAACCCCTTTGTACTTGGGGCCCCGGGTGTAGCCCTTCTCCATCACCTTGTCATCTTTGCAAACAGGTAGCAACGGGTTCATTCCGGCAAAAAATCCATAGATTCACCCAAAAACCCTGCAATTCC